>JABUQX010119046.1:10000-31310 GCA_015478945.1 Trachelipus rathkii | reverse complement strand
TGCGAATACCCTATCGTCTATTTATATGAGAGCACTCATGAGCTCATGGAGAGTGGTGGCTTCTGTTTGTTACCCTCACTTGGAGCAGCTCCATGCACATTTTCGATAGCATTGGCTTTGGTACCCCTCCGCTCTACCATCACCGGGTACTTCGCTTCTAACCATAGTCTATCTATCGGATGACTATAGAGATTATCGATGATATCTTTGCTTTGCATACATTGGCATTTTTTTAGCTATCGCCAGACGTATGATAATTGGAGTTGGAGGTTTGGCCCGGCGCTTATCATTCTTGAGGCTTGGGGCCTATCCTCCTATTACTATTAGGCTGTCTGATCAGTTGTTTTCTAGGTCGTTGTCACTACTGTAGAGGAGTTTTCCCTGGAGCAAGGGGTGGAGGGCGTTGTAATAACGTGCTGCTTTCGACAATATGGTTTTCTCATGGTTTGGAGATTCCATCACCCGCTCGGTGGCCCCTGTTCATTATGTTGAAGTATTTGTATCTGTATATATTGAGCTACTTTTGTATGGTACGTACATCTTCAGCTCGCATCGATAGGTTTCTCCTGGGTTTTGGTAAGTGGCTTACTTCCAAGTCTAAACTACAGCGTGTTTTTATCCGAAAAAATTCGTCGTAAGGGTCGATCTCCACACCTTCTATGTTAGCTCTTGGATTACTAGTCTCACTCGAGACTTGGGATGCGGATCAAAAAACATCTGCTATTTCCATCTTGACTGGCGGACTACTTCGGATAATGGTTGTTTACCACATATGGAGACCTTCAGTCATAAATCAGTCTTCTTAACCACATATAATAAATTCAAGCCTGAAGGTATGTCGATTGTGATCACGGGAGGCATTCCGTTCTTCCGGGGGAAAGCTGGAGGTATGGTGTAATACGGGTGATATTAGGTTAAGTTCGTGGTAATTAGGTTTAGATATAATAAAATTGTAATGTATTTACCGCTAAATATATTGAAATTACGTTACAATTTTTATTGATTTTTGTTTCCTCCTGTATTTCAAGATTTAACAGTTATCGGTAGCCTATATATTATGTATTATTATAATAATTATTATATTATTATATTAATATAAAATATTATAATTATTTATTTAATTTAATATATTTTATTATTATTTATAATACTAATATATCTATATATAAAACATATATTAATAAATATATTTATAATATATTATCTATTAATAATATATTCAATATATAATAATTTTATATTAATATTAGTATTAAGTTTTATATAAATATATCATTAAATATTTTTGCTTAGGGATTTTGATATAATTATTTTATACTACTATTATTATATAATATAATATTAATATATATTATATATATAATATCTATCGTTTATAATATCTATCTATTTATATCTTTCTTCACCTTACCTCTAACCAAGATTGGGGTAAGGTGCTGTACACGCATCGGACTAGGACGGTCAGTGGGAACATGTTTAGAATAAACGTGAAAAGAAAGCTTAGCACTTAAAGAGCTCTCTGTAACTTGATTCATTATAGTAGTATAGCTCGTCAACAGAACAGCATAAATTTAGCAGCTGTAGATCGCATATTGGAGAGGACATCAATATGGCCAAATCGTCAATGTAAGGGTATCCCTGGCCAGGTGGGCCCACATGCCCCATACAAACGCGCATTTCTACTTCTACATGCCACATTTATTTCAGTTAGCTCGCAACTACATTTCTTCTCTTCAGCAATTCATTCCCGACTACATCTTTTTCCTTTTATGTCTACCTAGAGCGTCGGTTCCAACACTCAACGTTATATGTCGTTAACAACGGATTCATTCATCTTTCAATGACCATATACATCTCACTAATTTATTATTTTAATTATACATATAATCTACGGAATTATACATAATAGATTCATTAATATCTCTTTATTAAATTCTTATATAATCCTAGCAACCCTAAGATTGTCATATAGGACCATTGAAATTTATATCTATACTTCTTATATTACATAGTCTATTACTACATCATACAATTAATTACAGGTAAGAAAAATTACCTCCATTAACCTTAGAAACCCTCAAGACTTAGTTATTGCTTCACGCAACGATTAATTGCACATCCTCCTGATCAAATTCTACTACCTCTATCGTCACGTCTTTATTATTCACAACATATACTATAAATAATTTATCAACTAAGACACTTGTTTAGCTGCCACGCATCTAACATAAATCAACACTGCGAGTGTTCCTATCCAAATATACTTATTCTTATAGCCAACGTTACTTATTAAGCCTCCTTTTCACTCTGCCAATTCTTTATCGATGGGTAACATCAATCTGCTTAGATTCGCAAGAACATAAATAACTCGACAATAAAAGGTATGGGTGCATCACTCTCCATAACTATCATATCATTTCCACATTCTACAATAAATTTCTCTGATCACATTCCACAAAATACAATTTCTTTCTAACTATCACAATCCACTGTACAATTGAAATACAGGAGACATAAAACTAGTCTTATCTCGCTATATAATCTAAAGCATTACTATTGATTCACCATCATATTATTTTTAGAACACTAGCCCATTATAAATATCGTATCGATATATTTGATTTCACATTTCGTAAGCCTCAAAAACACGATATAATACATGCATATATATTAATAATTAATAAGCTTCCTTTAACTCTATTATACTGACTTACTGTGATAATTACATAACCTAATAACAATTTATCTTCTTTCTCCTCATTCATGTTCCTTTATTACTCCTCTCAGAATGTAAAAGATTTTATCAAAATTCCTCCAATCCTAAAAAGCACCTTGTTCTTCACTCGCATCGCCAAGATTGTCTGGGAAGTAATATACTTTATCGTACCAAAACTTAGTCGCATATATTCCACTACAACATCTCATCATTTATATCTCTATAATTCTACGCAGTTGGCCTAAATATTCTCTTACAACTTATATCAAAGGAATAATTTATTGCTTCTCAACCCTGGAACTATACCTCATTAGAAAAGGCTTTTTATTCAGAATGTCCAAATCGAATCAATCACAGCGGAATTCGCTTAGCTCATATAGATCATATTACATTAGTAATGTGTTGTCCTCAGATAATTATCCATTCTTCAACTTTTAACATAACAGTATTGACCTCCTCCTTACTATAACTCATCCCAAAAACTTCCTTCTTGCCATCAAAAGAACGCCACATTCTCTAAACTCATCATTACTGTTGGGTAAATTGTGCAGATTTTTGAAGTGTTCGTATCCACACTCTCACATCATTACATAGTTACAGACCACCAGTTATTCTATATTCTAGGCAGCTAGCATTTTCTATTCTTATCCTTTCGGTTTTCTTCGATAAGTCTTTTCCTTGATGGTTACAACCTCATATTATCCTCCCTTAATCCAAAAATATTTGCATTTCTCTCTTTCGTTTTTTTCTCCCTTAGTGATATCCATGTATCGTTTTTCTTTATCTGTCCTTATACTTTCAGTCTCATTCTGTGATGATTCTCATTTTCTTTTAGTATCTAGCCCACCCCCCACCCCCACACATTCACCCATCCAATTTTTACTTTATTTACTTTTAATATCCGTTCATCAGGTCTTTGTTGCAGACCTATACCGATGTAACATTCGTTACTTTGTATGTGTCACTATTCCTTTTCGGGTTCTACCTATCTTGCCTACCTAACATTGTCTCTCTCATTCGTTGCACGATTTGTCAGTATATTATTCGTCAAATTCAAGCGCAGAGAACCGTTTTAAACTAGGAGGCTCTCTACAATACTTATCCTTTTCTTGCCCTTAATTCGTCAACATCTTATTTTAACATATTCTTTAAGATCAAATTCATGCTCGCATCAAGCCCTTTAAACTCTAAATTTCTATCTTGAACATTAATGATGATATTTTCCTCATTTCTAAACCATACTGATTTACTCAATCCACTATTGTTTTATCTATTCTTAAGATCTAAACTAATCATCCTTTTCACTTGATACCATCATCTACCTACATCAATGCTAAGTATCCCTTAGTAGGATATCTTGTGTTTAAAGAAACGATATGTCTATAGAACCCTTCTCTCTCTGTTCAGATCATCAGAAACTTCTACATTTCATTTTCTCCGACCTTGCAAACCATGTTATATACATCCTTTTTTGTTCTTATCAACATAGGTCCCAAACTATCAATTGATCTACTCATCCAGACAATATTCTCAGATTATCCCAAAATGTACTCTCTCAACGTGATTATATATATTATTATATTATATATATAATAGCTATTAATATATATATGATATACTTAATATATATATCTATAAATGCTTAATATATATCTATATAGTATATATATATTAATAATATTAGAGAGACGAGGCGAGAGAGAGAGATTTTTACACATATACTTTTTCAGTTATTCGTAGTTAAAATTCATAGATCGTCATCTAGTATTTGGTAATGAGGTCTTATGGCAGAGGAGGTAAATGGGTAGAGTGAAGAAGTTGAAGAATGGAAATATTCAGTGTAGATAAAATTAAACGAGTTATCACAGCCAGAGGCGAGAAGATGATTGATTGGTTTGGAAGTATGTGTATATAAGCTGTTTGATGGAGGGTTGAGTTTTAGGAGTGGAGTTGGAGGAGAGAGTAATGTACCTATATAATGGGTAAGGGAGATAGCGGGAGACGTAGGAAATTAATAAGGGGCTATAAGGTTATCTGAGTGTGTTGTATCGGGGAGAAGACATAATGTGAAGTATTTTGGTCGAAAGAGTGGCGTCGAAGTGACTGAACAAGAATGAACTTGGTGAGAACAAAAGGTGGTTAGGAGTTGGAGAGGATAAGTGTGGCATAAATTACTTGCCCTGATGAGAAATGAGGGAGAAGAAGATAAATGTATTAGTTTTACTGTTGTGCAGGCTACTTATGAAGGGATTAATAGGAAGTCATTCTCAGGGCCAGTGTGTTAGTGATATAAGTGTTGGTGGTAGGTTTCTGATGGAATCAAAAGTTGTTATCCTAATAGATGAAGCGTGTGTAAGAAAAATAGAGGGTAAGATTGTTTAATTTAATAGTGAGTGAGGCAAGGGATGTGTTTGTCTCTTGTGTTATTCAATTTATGAATATGGAGTGGGTATGAGAATTAAGATAGGGGTGCGGAATGGTAAGAAATGGAGGATGGAAGTGAGTGGAGGGTGCTATACTTTATATCTGGGATGATTTGGTTGTGTGGTGATTCTGAAATAATATGCGGATTGGTAGAGAGATTTTGCAGGATGGTGTAAGAGGGGCTGAAAGTACGTAGATTGGAGGTAGGTTCTGTTGTGAGTGAGGGACAGTACTCGATATGAAGCTATGTTGGATGTGAAGCAGAATGGACAGTGTCTGAGTTTAAATTTGAATATGCTAGGATGATAATGGAAAATTTTATATCAAATGTATGGAAAAGATTGTGAATGGGCAGGAGAGGTGTGGTGCAATTAAATTAGTTGAGGGCTGTAAAGGGACTCGTTGATGCCTAAGGGGTTTACATGAGGGTATTGGTTTTACAAGTGTTATGTCATAGATAGTGGGACTATGGTCTGGAATAGAGGCTATATAAAGTGTCATTGTGTTAGATGGGCATTTAGGGGCGTGTGATGTGAGAATACTTTGCTAAAATGGAGGATAGAAGGATGATAAGGTGTGATGATGAAGAAGACGGTAATGAGTAGATATGGAGTCAGTTTTGAGATGGTTTTGGGTCAGTGCGAAGGATGATGTATTGGGTGGTTAAGCTGTGTATACTATCGTGGTCAAGTGTTTAAATCGACCGGGTAGGTGACCAAAGAAAAAGGTTGGTTAAGCCAAGAATATTGGCAGGAGAAGAAGATGCCAGCGAGTTAGTGGAGAGGCAGAGAAGAAAGGTGGCATAATAGAGTGATGGGAAGGTATTGTGAGAGTGGGTATGGATTTGGCCCACTTGGCGGGTTGACTACCGGAATCGTTTATATCAATATGAGGTCAGTCGCGTCCGTGATAGCTCTGGGTGGTTTTGCGCCGACAGAGTTCTCAGTATAAGGTAAAGAGGGGCGGTAAGCTGGGTTTTTTTGACTTGTCTGATTTCTCGTGGGCTTTTTTTTTGTTTTTCGGTGATTGCACGACTTGTCGCCAGTCTTGGGGAAAAAGAATGATAGATGATTTTATAATAATAATATAATATTATCTATATAGTATATATATCTTATTATTTTTAATATTAATATATAGTATATATTATATATATATATATCATAATATATATATATATATATATCTATATATAGATATATCTTATTTTAGTTAAAATTTTATTATATATAATATATACATATTGACTTACGTTTCACGGTCATTCATATACGCGTTTCGGTGTATGGTGTGTAACGCAGAATTTTTGCATGCATAAGGGAGCCCAACGGTCATATCTTGGCCCGCAACGTGTGAATTTTCTGCTCGCATGGTTGCAGAATGAGCTGGGATACATTTGCTTACTGCAGGATTCTCAGGTATGTGAAGCTTTCGATCATCCCCCCACATCCTTTCCATGGACTTTTCTGTTCTCTTGTAGTGAGGATCAGCTTCTTTACAATCCGCTATTCAGAGGGCGGATTTTCAGGAGGCTCTCTTCATTGCAGGATGGAGTGCTGCTGAGGGTTATGCTCCGTTACAAAGTGATCGCATCTTCTCCGAACATGTTCGGCGTTTTCCTATCATTTATATATCGACGTCTGGCGTGTCGGGGGATTCTCAATTTGGTAACGGCTTAACATTCCATTTCCAAACGGAAGGCCCTAAAGGAAACAGGTGCATATTTCTTAATGTCAACAATGATAAGCTGATGGAGATGTGTTGTTTCTTCCGAGTTGGAGTGGGTGTTTTTCCGCTTCAATTTTGGTCGAGGATCATCGATCATACAGGAATTCTTCGGTGAACAGACTACGTGAGGTTTCTCTCTGAAAATGTCTAGAGGTTTGCTTCGATTCGAGAAGGTTCGAATTACATGGAGGTGGAGTTCTCACGATTGCACCTCGTGGTTTTAGGGCAGTTCCGCTCTTCTTCTGTCTTTGTCGGGGTAGATTTTTCGAGTCTAATGTGGTACAGATATGTTGATCATTTTGAATGGTCGAGGGGGTGCGAGGGAGGTGTGCTCCAGCGTTTGCTTTTGTGTTGTTATTAATTGGTGTCATGCTAGCATCTTTCGTTAGTGCTTCTCTAATGGATTACTGGTTGTATGATTTATAGAGTTAAACTTTGGTTGAGTTCAGATGCGCTAGACCGTCATGGGGGTGATTGTGGTAGCGATTAGGAGGTTTAATTGTTCCGTTACTAAGACTAAGACGTGCTTTTCGTAGAGGTGGTGCGGGATCGTAGGGGTGAATTTGTTCTCCTTTTAGCCTTGTATGGTCCCATACGCCTGTGTCTAGGTGAAGAGTTCTGGTCTGGTTATTGATGCTCGCTGACCTTATTTCTCAATATCTTCATATGAATACTTAATGCCGCGCTTCGTTGGCCTCTTAGGACACCTTAAACATTTAATCTTTGGGTCTGATGTAAGGTCTGCCTTCGTCTGTTCCTCTGGTTCAGGTCAGTGGATTTTGCTGTGCGAATATGAGACAGAAGTCTCAGGCATAACTTGAGCCTTCTGACACGATACAAATGAGGGTCTGCGGATATCTTGTGGGGGCGTTTCGTTCTTCGCCAAAGGAGAAGTTTGGAGTAGGACTGGGGTGATGCATCTGTCTTTCGAGAGAATATCTGATTGTGCTCATGTTTCTCAGTTACAATCCCAAAGCCATCGGTTTACTCCTCTCATCGCGAGGTTCCTGTAGCACTGCCTTTGGCCGTTTGCTGAGGTTGTGGCGCCTGTCTTCCGTTTTTCGAAGTGCGAGCTGGTTTTACAATTTGACTACGAGTATCTCTTATTGGCTTATAATCGCTGTGCTGTGCTGAGGTTGTCTGCATTCAAATCGAAGACGCCCCGTATTACGTGAGCTTCTTCTGTTATGTCTCAGTGGAGCTTAGGGCCTCTACACCGAGGATCCAAGGCGGAGGGTGGGCCTGGGTGTAACAAGGTCTATTCCGGGACGTTCTCGTATCACACTACTGCTTATGACGCGTTTCGTCTTTAAGACGGGAGTTATAGTTCAGGCTGACTTCTGGCTATTATCGAGGATTCTGACTAATCTGCTGACGTATCACGATTTTCTGACATCGCAGATGTGCTTTTGACTCCAAATGACGACTAAGACTCCTTTGGTTTCCATTATCAAGGTTTCTGTATGTCTGCTGCGAGAGCAAGGTGGCACCAGGTTTAAACTGTTCTGCGGGCCCATCTCATGTGGGTATCTAGGGGATTAATTTGGCTGACAAAGCGACCTATCGCGCCGCCACCTGCAAAAAATAAAACTTGTCTACAATAATTGCTGTGGCATCTGTGACATCCTCCCAGTGCTGATTCTGCTCCCGACTCAACAGGGCTTCCTCTGTTGTTGGCGGAGTGTTGGTCGGAGTGATTACTCGTATCCACTGCGTAGCATAGCGGCTATAGGGATTATTGCATGTCTTTTTCGTACGTGTCGGCCAGGAGGTGGTCTGGCTTGCGTTTGCGAGATTGCTCTACTAAATGTACAACATAGCTCTCTATATTGGCAAAGGAGCTCCCTTATATGTCTCTGCGTTTCAGTGTCTATTCGGTATAACCCCATTTCTCGTGGATTGTGTGGTTTTTTGCGGGCTTCCCAGAGAACTAGTTTTCCCCATGTTAATCACCATATCCTTGTTACAATTCTTTGCTCTCCATATATATTATTGTCGGAATCTCTTTCTTTCAAGTGAAGCGATTTTTGCTTTCCTATCGGAATAATTGTTATAGCGTTTAATAATTGTCTCCATTTTATAGTGTTTCTGTTAAGGAGATTTGCCTGTATTGGTTTTCCTGATCGGTAATGCTTGTTTTTGTGTCGTTTAGTTGTGGTCCTTATCTCATGTCATAAATCTATACTTATCTTTATATACTATATCTATATATATTTAGTATTACTTATAGGATTTTTATATTTAATATATATCTCATATATATTAATTAATATAATCTTTATATATATATATACTATTGTTGTGGTGTTTTTTGTGATTGCGTTAGTTCATTGCGGTGAATTTCTGTTGTGAATACTCATAAATAGAGAATAAATTTTGAGACATTTTTGATAATCGATTAATCCAAATTTTATTTTTTTTAGGTTTGTGTGTTTTATCGGACTGTCTTTTTCCATGTCATCGTTACTATGTTATAGTTATTTATTTGAACAGACCTCCTTTTAGGCCTATAACTCTTATTCTCAACAGTGAACACGGACTTAAGATTAACAGTCCAGTAATGTGTGAAATTAAAAATGTTCTCTACATTGTGTTTAGTCATAGGTAATTAACATTTTCAAGTTAGATGCAAGGAGTTGAAAAGTTTCTGATGTTTATGAGAATAGTTATAAATGGACATGTAATAGATGAAGGAATACAAATAGACTTTAAGCTCTCTTGCTAACTCACAGATATAAATTCTTAAATGTTTGATGTGGCTATGATGTATATAGAGGAACCTAAAAGACACTGCTTACGCATGCAAATGTAAAATTATTTATAGTTTGATATGTGTTATGATGGTATCATAAGGTACGTTTAAAGACCTGCAATTTTTAGTAATATATAATTTTATTTAAAATGTTGAAGATCTGTATTGAGTGTAATGATAAAAGAAACTTAAAGAGACACATCTTTATTTCAAATATAAAAATTATTAATGTTCTGAGTGTGGCATGAGTTGTAATGAGAAAGAAAATTAAGTATCACAATGCAGCAGAACACATAATTATTTAATATGTTCAAACGTATGTTGAGTGTAATCAGAAGGAAACTTAAAACAGCCCATAAAATATAATTGATTTAAATAGTTCTGAGTGTGGCTATGAGTGTAATCAAAGAGGAAAAACACATGCTTGTCGTTGGTGGGGAGGCTGTGGAATCAGATGGGAGAAATACTAGCTGCCCTTCAGTGATCCAGGGAACAACACAATAGAGAATGGTGAATAAAATACAAATATTGCCAGGAGATCGGGAAGCACGCTGTGGCTGGCCTTCCATCTCATTGTGGAGAGAGGTAGTTAGATGTGGACGGATCTTGAGCGCAGCAAGCTTAATCTAGGGTAAGGGGTCTAGATAGCGTATACAGAACGAACTTCATAGTAGGTGTCTGTGGTGCATACTGACCCAGTCTGCAGAACATCAAAGTAACGATGTTATATCTCAGAATTTCGAGGAGGAAAAGATTCATTAGTATGAGGAAGAAATTCATTTTGTGGCTATAATATTAAAGCACCGTAGTCTTTAGTTGTACAAGGAAAGTTTGGAAAGCAGAAAAGAATGCTATTAAAGAGCTAAGTAGAATGAGAAAGGTGGGAACAACACAAAGTAGAGAATTAGCTAGATAGCTATAAATTAAATCGGGCGAATCAATAACTGAAAGAACTAAGAGATTAAGAGAAGTGAATATACTCTTGAGGGAATAATCTATGCGAGACCGATGGATTTGGATCGTCGAAAGTGAATGAATTTTTCTGGAGAGTTTATTGTTATTTGGAGAATTTACATGAAAACCACATGCGTGATAGGACGTGGGTAGTGAGAATAATATTCGACCAAATGACTTCTGAATATCGATTCGGATGAGTTTTAATAGCGTAGTAGCAATAATGTCTTACAAACAAGCAATAGATTATGTAAATGAGAGGGCGGAAAAAGAAAAGAAGGCTAATTGAAACTCGGCAATCTTGTGAGAATTGAATTAATAAAAGGGAAAGCATTAAAGTTTTTAAACTTCTAGATTAACAATAAAGTGGTAATAGAAGAAGAAATAGAAAGTAAAACAAAATAAAAGTAATACAGTATAGGCAGAAGAGGGCTTAAATTGCTGGTATGCCAGTATGAAAAAGAAAACACAAGATTCAGAAATAAATGTAAAACAACACAGGAGAGAACAAGAGAATCCAGAAGAATTTGAAATGATAGTGTTCGATGAAAAGTATATGAATGAGGACCAAGAATCGGGAGAAGGTAGTCTTAGATGATAACAATTAGATATCGATGAATTGACTGGAACAATCAGATGAGAACAGATATGTGAAAGAGCATGAAGAATAGTCAATATTCAAATCAACCACCAGACATAATGACGAGAGTGAGAAGAATTGTTGTTAAAATATCACATCGGGAGGAAATTATTAGGATAGAAAAAGGTTAAGATAAAGATAGTATACACCGTTAAAATAAATATGCAGAATTCTGACAGAGTCGATATACATCAAAATTGTGATATAGAAATAACGGACTAATATTTGTCTATGCAGAGCAATAGCGGCACATCTAGGAATTAAAACAAGGGACTTAACACTGCTAAACAAAGAGAGTAAACCCTGGAATCAGAATGGATACAATGAAATAGAACTAGAAGATCTCAATGCTGTTGATTCACATGGGGAAGTTACTGCACAAAAGAGAGTGGAATTTCTTAATAAGGAAGAGGGTGGAACATGGGGACCACCTTGTCTGTGCAATTAGAAAAGAGAAATATATATCTGCAATGTTAAAAATGACAGAAGATATGAAAACAGAAAGAATAAATACAGAGATAGAATATTTGAGAGGACCCCAAACTTTATGAGATAGAAGGATACGATTAGTAGAAACCACACCTAACGAGAGTATGAGCGATTTTGGATAGAATTTAATGAAGTGAAGTTATACTAATAATGGCGAGTGAAAAGAGAATGGTAGACACCAAATAAAAGGATTATCCATGGAAGGTGGAAGAATTACAGAAATTGAAGCAGAACACAATTAAAAGGAGTGGAAGTTGGAAAGACACATGCAAAGATCAATACATATGTATGGTTCGACTAAAAGTATTACTTACAGAGTTTAACAATCTAATAGAAGACAAGAAGAATTCCAGAATGGTCTTTTGATACATATTATTAAAAGGAACCAGAATTGGACATACCGCCCATCAATACGCTACAATATTAGGTACATATTACTGGAGTCATGGCGAAAAGGGTAACAACACATAAGTAACCGACATAATTATGAGAACAAAAAGGTTGCAGTAAAGGAAGTTATGGAACAAAGGATTTTAGCTCAACAAGATGAATATGGAAAATAGTAGAAAAGGGCAGAAGCATCTCAGTATGGTATGGATCGATTGCAAGAAGAGCTTATAGCGTCTCTAAGTGCGATTATGATAATTAGATTAATAAATTACTGACCTGGTCTGTCAGACTTATAGATGAGAATGAGAATGGAGGACAACATGTATACTTTAGGGTATGAAGGACAATAAATAGAAGCGAAATAAATTAAAAGAAGGTTTTCAAGGACTCATTTCCCGCTATTTCCATACTGCTTCATCCCTAGCAACTAAATATTGGACGGGTTTATAGGATGTATTATGGAGAAGAAAGGAAAGAATATACCTCTTTTATATGGAGACTAATTATATGCTTCAAATACAAAGGTCGGTAAAAACAGTACAGTTGTAACGCGATATTCCACAGATTAATGTAATGGATTTGGGTTAGATAGGTGTGCATTTGTAGTCTCAAAAAGGGAGAAGAACAGAAGGGTACTAAGGAATGACATGCTACGGAATACGGATTAGACAAGGTATACTTCAAATACTATACGGCAGTTGAAGAGTGCTGATGAATGAGTCAAGAAGGATGAAGCGAAAAATACAAAGATATATCAAAGAATGAAAAGCATCTTAGAATAAGAATTAAAAACAAGAATCATTTCAGGGCCTTTAGATCTACGTACGCCTAATCCAGTGCATTTGGTCTTAATAGATTGGTCACAAATAATGGGATATACGTAACAAGAAAATGTTACATAGCCCGTCAATAATTAAACATGCATAGCAAGGATTTTTAGCTCGAAACATGAAGAGGAAATGGGGGTTCACATTGATAGAATAATACAACGGAGATAATAGGTTTAGTAATATTTAGAGACGTCGAGAAGTAATTTTGAGATGGGTGTATGACGATGACTGATAAACCAACACATCAAATACAACAGAAAGGATTCTGGAGTGATTGAGGTAGTAAATTCAGAAACATAACAAGAGTAGGAAAGAAATAGATGAGCAATGACAGCAGGACGGATATAATGATATCACAAATGGAAGGAGCATGTATTGAATATTTAGGAAGATAGATGTACTGTGCCAGATTACATGATGGCATCATCTAGAATTTAAAGGGGGATACCCAAAACAGAAGACGAGAGAAAATATAGCGGCCAGATAAGATCTAAGACAACATGGTTCGGAAAATATAGAAAGGAGGATCACGGAATACTGCAGACTGTGCAGGAATAAAAGAGACGTAAACTCATATTTTGAAGGATGCAAACATGAATACCATGGGATTTACTCAGATAGACAAATCTGCAATTATTTCATTTGAATATGAAGCATCTAATTTTGAAATAATCGAGATAAATTCTGGCACACAAACCGCCGATAATAGCATGAGGAAGCCATTAATCCTATAGAATAGCAATACTAACATCTTACTACACCAAATAACGACGACATATAAATAAGGAGAAGAGAAACTAAAATTTCTAGTATAGAGATTGAATAAAGCGGGCATGGTAACTTATTATGAGAGAGAAAGGAAGGTAATATGTAGATAAGTATGACTAAGAATGTGGGGGGTGGAGAGTGGATATAAATCGTTGTTGGACTGGAGATGGTGAGAAGAGCATGACACATCGAAAACTAACTTGAGTTTTAAGATGGTGGTCATCAGGAAGTGATAAAAGAACAAGCTAGCTCCTTAAGATCGTGCTAGGTGAGTATGATCTTCTCATAACTTAGGTAAAGGCTTTGGACCGGATGAAAGGATTAAATCTAAGATAGAGAAGGAAAAAAAAATAAAAAAAAATATTATTAAATGTGAGTGTGGTATGAGTGTATACAAGCGAGCTTAAGATTACCATGCTTAACATGAAAAATAAATTATTTAAATGTTTGAGTGCGACTATGAGTGAAGATTTGTGACTAAAAACAATGATTTCATCAAATTATAAATTTTTTAAAGTGTTCTGAGTGTGGCTTATGAGATGTAATCCGAAGGAAAATTAAAGTCCACCTGCTTATGATAAAATTAAAATTATTTTCATGTCTGAGTGTGCTGAGATGTAATGGCTGGAGTTAAAAGAATGTTCGCCCTCAAATATAAAATTATTTTAATGTTTGAGTGGGCTTATGGTGTTCAGAGAAGTAGATTACCATGTAAGTGAAATATAAAATTATTCTAATGTTCTGAGTGTGGTTATGAGTGTAATAGGAAAGGGGTTTTAAGATAAACTATCTTAAAAATGATATACTTAATCAATATTTAAGATGTTCGGTGTGGCTATGATGTAATAGCGGAATTAAAGCCCTGCTTAACGATCGTAATATAAATTATTTAAAATTTGTTGCTGGTGTGGACTGTGTAATCTGAATGGAAGTTAAAGACACTGTTACGCATCAAAATATCACCGCAGTTGTTTCTTGAGTTGTGGGGGGCTTATTGGTAGTCTGTTGGAGTGTTCTGCCTGAGGTCCTAGAGGCGAAACAATACAACAGTTGAAAAACAGACACTCCATTAGGTGGTGTCGGGTGGTGAAATGCTTGACAGTAAGGATCATATCTCAATATAATAATTTCGTCACGTGAATTTAGAGAGAATATATAATGAGTTGAGAGAAGGAACATATCCGTCTTATGCCTGGGTGTGAGGTGGCTTTCCGTTTTCCACAGAGGCGATTGCTTCAATACGCTTCTAGGTTTTTCGATGTGTCCGTTTAGGATTGCTTCCGAAATCTTTCCTTTTCGTTCTCGTGTAGTCCGAGATGAAGTTGATTCCCGTAGTAAACCCAGTTGTTACCGCTGTTGGCCGCTGGTTTATTGGGGACTGTGTGGCTAAGTGGATTGGAGCATCCGTTGTTGTTAGCGCTGCGCGCCCCCGGGTCAATGTTGTCCGTGTAGGAGAGTGGAATCTCTGTGATTTCATTTGAGTATTTTGCAGCAGTTATGGGTGGAAAGGGTGTTTAGAAAACTACGCTTAGAAAGTCTTAGCAGATACAGTTCAGACGGTCGGTGTCTCGGGCGAGGATTGATGTGTGGACTGGTGTACTCTGAGGAATGAAATTCGGGTGAGCCCGTGCATGTGGTGAGGATTTGTCTGCTGCTGGAAGGGATATCCTGTGGGATCGCGGAGATATGGGCCATTCTAAACCTCAGGCCTGTTAGTGGGTCTGGGGGTAAGCAATCCTCATCCTTAGTGGAGGTTGCCCGCTGGGGGATAGAACACTCCGAGGAGTGAAGATTAAAATTTTAGTTGGCTTTCTGAGTGTGGCCATGGGTGTAATCAAAAAGCGGACTTAAACATATGCTTAGCATATCAAAATTTTAAATGTTGAGTGATGGTATAGTGTTAATCACAAGATAGATTCAGATTACTGTTTAAGCCCAAATAGTCAACCGATGTCTACAAGAATATTACAAATTTGATGTGTATTTTCAGAGTGGTAGGAGATGATATGTTGGTGCGTAGGCAGAGAATAGGTATAATTGGAGTTGGAGGCTGATAGAGAGATAGGAAAGGAAAAAAAGGGGAAGCAGCCGTAAATTAGAAATACTAAAGTTAAGAAAGGAGTTTTTCATCTTAGCGTCATTTCAGTAGGATTAGTCTTAAGAAATAGAAAGTAAATCTAAAGAGAGAGAGTGGACGAGGCAATAATATGTATTGGATCAATAGAAAATTAAGTTTTGTATTCAAGATAACCGTTAGAAAGATATGTAACGAACTGAGAAACAATGAAATCGATGTTTATACCATCTGTAGTTGTTACAGAAAACTGGACTCTAATAAAGTCATATCAGTCAGAAGAGGAGATTTGAAGATTCTGAAAACATCTATGGAATGAAGCATAACTAATCAGCTTGAAAGGAATTTTAATTATATCCAAATTAAATATTATTATACATGGAAATTTGTAGAACAAGTTTTGGTGGTTTTCTGATTTAATACAATTCACACTTTAAATATCTTGATTTTTCACACTATCCTTCATCCTTCATGAACATTTTCATCTTTGGTGCATCATGATCCAAAAGCATGAATCTCGTTCTCAATGAGATGATAATTTATGCGACATTTCCATCTATACCTGGTGATTTATCGTTTTTCAACTTCCAACTACCTTTCCTTTTTGACCTTTATGAGTTATTTAATACTTGTTGTTCGCTTGTTTTATTTTATTTTTTTATTGACATCCTAAAAATAATTTTAGTTTTCATAACTATCTTTCATCTTATGGTTTCTTATTCATCTGGTATAATCTCCTTATTTCTTCATTTTTATTAAATTTTATTTCCTATTGAATGGATAACTTTAATATTTTATGGTTTGTAATTATTTAAGTGGTGCTTTGCTTTTTCTTTTGGCTTGTTTTTCCTTCTTTTATTCTGTAATTTAGTTTATTTATCCGGCTTGTATTCTCCATCATAAGTATTTCATACACATGTGTTCAGACTTCCATCGATCATATATTTTTTCCTACCTGGAATAGCTTTTTCTTTCTTACATTTTTATATTCTTTTTTTGAATTTAATCTTCTCTAATACTGATATTTTCTTTTTGTATACCATATTTGGATTTTATCGTATATGTCCGCGCTATATGGGCACAATTTTATTTATGAATCGTGGTTTTTTTTCCCTTCCAGTGATTTTTCCTCTTAGTTGGTCTATTCACTTCCCTTCGTTCTCTCTTATCTTATGTTTGTTACTACGTCTTTAGAATATTCTTATCACATCGTTTTATTATGAAGAATCCTCTTTTCATTATGGCTAACTACATTGTTTTTTTTTTCTCTTCATCTAATTCATGTCAATTTCTCAGGGTATTTGTATATGGTCTGTCATAGTCCTTAATCCGTTTATGCCATTTTTATTATTTTCCACTTAAAGCATGGGTCTTGTTTATCGCTGATTTTCATTTTGAAAATTTCTTATATTTACTTTTCAGTGACTTGTTACTTGTATTTAACCCAATTTTCTATTAATAATCTTTCTCCATCATGTAGTTTCCATATTTTTCTTTCCTTATTGTTTTCTAGTTTAAATTATACTCTTAATCTGGTAATACATATTCTTTTCTTGGTAATCGTTTTTATATCTCTTCTTGAATTCACTTTTTTCTGACTGGCATCTGTCTCTTTCATGTATTTCAAATATATTAGATTTTCTATACATTTATAAGGATTTTAAGAACAGAAATACTTTCACACATTTAATTTGCAAAGTTATATCACAGTCGTGTGTGTAAAAATGTTTGTAATTGTTTATTTAGGTGAGATTAAGCGAGGATTAGATTTTAATATTCCTCTGTAGTTAGTCTTTCATTTGAAATAGCCTACTCATTTCTTCCCGTATATAATTTATTATTTTTTGAAGTGTGTTATTATGTGTTGTATTTTAATTCGCTATGTTAACTCATTTTATATTAAAGTATGTTTGCTTATTACAAGTAAGGGTATGGAAGTATGTATTCTGTTTTATAAAAGATTTGAAATAAAAAATGAAAGAAAAGTTTGTATTACAATATCCACTATTTTAAAAGTTTTATTGTTCTTTAAGAAAAGACAATGGTATTTTAATTCTCTGTAAACTTTGTTGAATAAAATATAATTAATTGATTAAGATCAGATTTACCGGAATCATCATTTTTGTTGTTGAATAAATAAGTGTAGTCATTTGGAATGATGAGGAATACTATTGAGAGTGGTGAACATTGAAATCATCAAGAATGAGGATTTTTGAAAAGGAGATGAGAGAATTTGTGCACGGTTTACACTTTTGGAAAGTAAGGGAGCCAGTTATATAGCTCGAGTAGGAAATCACAATAGTCAGGGAAATTTTAAAATGTTAAGATCAAAGAATAAGTAAACTACGATATTTTATTTTATTTTTTATCTTTGCTGTATATTGTGGATGTGAGTGTATTGATAGTGATGAGGATTGGTACGGAAGGGATGGATTTCTATAATATATATAAGCTGTTTCTTTCTATTTTTAGTTTCTAGTTATACTATCTTTTCCATTCTGTCGTCAGAGGTTGTCCAGTTATCTTTTGACCAGTTTTGGCAAGACATATTTGAAAAATTGCCAACCTCCGCGTTCATCTTGTGCCCTATTAGCGGAATTATACGTTGAGGTGTTTTTTTTTTTCTTTTCCTTTTTCGGCCAGACGAGTGATTTTGGAGGTTCGTCCTGTAAAAGATTTATTTCTTTGTAAAATTACTTTTTATAACAATTAAGAGAATCTATAAATAAGATATTATTTCTACATTTCAACACCAAACCATTACAAAAGTTTCTGTTAAACCATGTGTGTTTCTAAAATGCCCTGGTTTTTTTAATAAATGTCATTAGATGTGAACTTTTTTACGAAAGTATTCAACTCAGACTACTTGGTATTCTCGGTTCACGATTTATATGTTAGTAATAACTATATATGGAAGATTTTTTAAGTGTAATGCCTGTAAGCCACTAAGTTTTATGCATCAGCATTTACATGAAGATGATTGGTAATGTAGGTATTATCTTGGATTTTAGAAAAAAAAAATTCTCATGAAGTGATGCCAGAGAGGCCTAGGTTAAACCTTGAATGCAAACTGTGCAGATACTAAAATGACAGAAAGATATTAGAAAGGATCGTGTTGTCCTACTAGAGAATGGGAGTTTTTTTTCTATGTATGGATGGATGTTATGCGTAATTGTGGATTATTTAAACAGTTGGACAATTTCCGGCTGGAAATGCGACAGTCGGATGGAGTTTCTGTAAATTAAGATTTTTTTAGTGGTAGAAAATCTGAAAGAAACAACTAGTCCTGATTTAAGAATGCCACATGTATAAGACTTGAAAGTAATTCATAAATTTCTTTCCACTCAAATGTTGAATGTAAAGAGTGTCAAGAAAGAACAAATAAGATTCAAGAAGATCAAAAACAGAAAAAAAGAGAAGAATAAAGGTGAAAAAGAAAATTTCATCGATATACTTGAAGATAGTAGAAGATGCTAAACTGAACTTTGACGAGAAGATTCTAATAAATCAAATTCAGATGCCTTAACAAGGAAAGTTATCTAATTCCATATTAGATTTTGTGATCAGTGGAGCGTTATTCATAGAGCTATAATGTATTTTAATTTTGTTTTTTTGATATATATAGAAAGTAAAACTTATTTGAAAAAAAAAGAGTGCGTTGAACATTTATGGTATACTTTTCTCACACTTTCCTAAAAAAAGAGTTTTTTTTTTAAATAGATCCGTCAAGGTATAGACTGAGAACTGTATTTTCAATATTAATCGTATGACTGAGTAATATGGTCTGCGATAATGATTATAATATTTTCATCCGCCAAGAATAGAACCAGATCAGGGAAAATTGCCGAGATTTGGTCAAGGATTTATTCAAAATTTGAGTGTGACTGCATGTTAGTAATAGATGGAGAGAGGTTGAGTCGATGTTCGGTAATTCAAGAAGGTGTAGAATTGTAATTGACTATTTTTATTGTTTTTGACATCTTATTTTATGTATATATACATAAAAAATTCTTTTCCGGTTTGAGAAAATAATACCAAACCAAGACAACGAATTTGAGGATTGACGTTTGTTAGCAGCTGCAAAGAAGTATATGGCTGGCTAAGAGTAGGAAATAAAAAAACCAATATTGAATGGTGGAATTGGGAGGTGATGCAAGCGGTAAAAACTTTAAAAAAAAAAAAAGGACGTGTTGGTTCTAAAAGCGATTGATGAGGCTTCAAAAGATAGGTGTATGGAAATATATAGGGAGGAAAAAAAGGAAAGGAGGTAGAAGCAGTTTTTATGAAATGATTGGGGACCTATTGGATAGAGATATTAAGGAAGTATGAAAGTAAGAGAGTACAGGGAATCTTCATGGAATAGGAATGATGCTTTTGTGACTTACGAGATAGATTTGACCATGGAGCACTTAGAAAATCTGCATAATATTGACAGTGATGAAGAGGGGTGTGTGTGTGCATTTGATAGCGTAAGAAGAAATAGATGTTTTGAAGAGTAGGTAGTTGAAGAATAGTAAATCAGCAGGTATAGATGAAATTACTGCAAAATGATCAAAAGTGGATGTGAGATTATGAATGACTGGATATGGAAGTTAAGTAACAAAACGTTTGTGGAGGGTGTATTTCCAGAGGACTGGAGGAGAGTAGTGATAGTACCCTTGTATAAGGGTAAGGAATATAGAGAACTGTAGAAATTACAGAGGTTATAGTCTATCGAGTGTTGTAGGGAAAATATTTGCCAGTATTTGGGTTGAAGGAGTGCGTGGATCGGGTTACTGAGAGGGTGATTGTTGAATAAAATGCTTTTAGAGGTAGAGGATGTGTAGATCAAATTTTTACATTGAAGTAACTGAGAGAAGATGAAACTTTGATTAGGTTTTATTGACTTGCAACAGGCATATGATAGGATTAATAATAAGGAAGTTTTATGGCAGGTGCTATTGATATATGAAGATGATGGTAGACTTCTGAATGGAATTATATGTTGATAGTGAAGTGTGTGTAAGAATAGATGGAGGGGTGAGTGAATGGTTTAATATTAATAGCGTCCCTCTCACGAAGGTGACCTCGTTGTCGTCGAGAGGGGGCACAGGCACTTTGTGTCTGCCAGGAGCCACTTTCATTTTTTTGTTATATTGTTTACTCGATCTCCCTTATTATTTTTATTGTTATTGTTTTGTCGCTTTTGTTATTATTTTTATTGTTATTTTCTTTTTAGTCTTCTTATTTTCTTTATTATATTGTACTTTTTGTTTCCCTTTTCCTGTACGTACTACCCTACTTATTCCTGCTCTCTTATGGGAGTCGCCCCAGCTTCCTCCTTGTTCCTGGTAGCTATCGGGCTGCTGTTTGTGCGTCTCTTGTGCCCATTTCGCCCTCCTTCACCTGTGGGTGAGGGTACATGTCAAAATTGGTTCTCGCTTTTCACCGGGCCGCCTATTGTAGGGGACCCGAACCTTGGCTAACTACTGAGGAGGCTGTCTCGCACTTGGGTGTATATAATCTTGGACTTCGCGTCGCCTTATCCGTGAGGTGCGCGGCTGCT
>JABUQX010119046.1:0-5000 GCA_015478945.1 Trachelipus rathkii | reverse complement strand
CTGGCTATATCTTCAGCTTTAAGTTTTTTAAGAAGAGTAAAGCCTAGAAATTCTTCACGTACATTGAGATCCTTATCAACGAAGCGAACACCAATCGATAGCTGTTCTGTTCCGGATATGTCTGCTGCCTCGTCTGCTAAAAGAGAGAAATATTTACAATTGTTTACTTCATTCAAAATTTGATTACATATCAACTTTCCCCAAATAAATATAAGTTCATTCTGAATCATATGTGATGTGTATTTAGCTTTTACTCCGCTTGATTTCAAATGTTCCACAAGAACAACATCTCCAGCTTTTACTCTGAATTTGAGCAAATCGGAAAAATTGACGGTATCTGCAGTGCTACCTCTAATAGCGACATCATAATAAGTGCAACAAAATATTAAAGTAGAAATTATAGGTCAATTTTTGCCTATTTTTTTTAATAAATAAGGGCTCAGCAACATGCAGTTGCTCAGTTACACTAACACGCTTATTTTATATTATTCGTTTTAAATTCCTTGCTGCTACCACAATCTAATAATTAGATTGTGCTGCTACTGAGGCATCTTTATGCCATTCTATATATACATGGGCTTTAGCACCTGAATGCATGTCTTTATATTTTTAAATGGTTTTACGATATATGGGCCAAATATACCTCTTTTGATAGGTCTAAAAAAGACACAATCTACAAAAAACGATCCTTTCAATATTTTAGAATACGCTAGCCAAAGAATTGTGCAGATCTAGCTATTCATAAAGGAAAGGAGTTTTTTCCTCTTTAGCATCTTTAAAATTGTACTTAATTGGTGGTTTGTACGGTTTTGTTAATAAGTCAAACTTTAATCTTTAATATTTATTCCAATTATGTAATTTCCAATATCCAGGACATTTTCCCAAGTAGCAACATTATATCCCAAGTACAACACTACTAAATTTAATATCAATAACAGATTGAGCTTCAGATACCCACTTGAATTATCATAAACATTACTAGAACCAGCACTAATGGGTTCGTAGTTTGTTCAATCACAAGGTGAAAAAGTATATCAAACCTAAGCCTAATAAGTATAAGCTTATCCATATTTTTCAGTATTACTTTGCCAGATAATAATAATAATAATATTTTTAACCACCTCCACTACTTCTTTCGGCTTCTCAAGCACACAAGCATTTACCTCTCTTCCCAGGACTATTTGCAAATTTTTTTCCCATTAACAGTCCTCAATATCTCATCATAATTCCTATTAAGATGTAGAGCAAACAAAAAGCTATTATGCATCTAAAGTCTTAATGCCTGGTTAAAAAAAAATACATACAATTCAAGAATTATTTTCAAACATCTTACGCATTCTCTGATTGGGCAACAACGAGATGGATGGAGGAGGTATACATTTGAGGCGGCGCTTACAAGTCTGCCAGGGTAGGCATGGGCCCCCCCCCTATATTTCAAGACACAAAATATCTATATATAAAAAATATTTTTTCATATATATATATATATATATATATATATATATATATATATAATATATATATATATATATAATATATATATATAATATATATATATATATATATTATATATATATATATATATATTATATATATATATATATATATATATATTTAAGCCATGTGATCTTAAAAAAAATTAATTGTGGAAATTTCTCATGAGATTCAAAACCTAGGGGGGGCCATGGCCCTACCCTGCCCCCCATAACGGCCGCCCATGGATTTTTAATAAGTATATATAATTATATATATTATGATATATATATATATATTATATACTATATATATATATAATATATATATATAATATATATTATAATATATATATATATATGATATATATATATTATATATATATATATATATATATTATTCTTTCAACAAAGTGAATTCAAATGAGTTTATTAACATTTAACTAAATAAAGGGGTATAATTTCTAATATTATTTTCATTTTTGTTTTACTCTATTTTTACATGAAATTATTCTGAAAAAACCCAAGTGGGCAAAATGGTGTTTTTTTTTCAAGTGTTGTTTTTTTTTTTTAAACCCGGGTGAGTTTTTTAGGGTCGGGCCCAGTCATGCCCACCCTGGTATGAACTGAGTAAATAGGCTGCAATAATGATTAATAGATATTTTATTTGCCAAAAATAACGAACCCGCTGGTCAGGGAAAATTTGCGGATTTGGTCAGGGAATTCAAATTCAAAATTTCAGTGTGAACCCTGCTAGGGCTTATCAAATTCTTGTAACTAAAATCCACCAATTTGGCTTAGTCAAATAAAATGATATATGATACCCAAACCATCCACATACCTTAATAATTAAGTTATGAATATACTATATGATACCCAACCCGTCCTTTCTTAAATGTTGCAATCGAGTCACACTTAACTACCACCTGTGTCAAACCATTCCTAAATTTAACAACCCTATTTCTGAAATTCCATACGCTTGGTGAGCAGTGGCGGCTCGTCTTTATGGGCTATTGGGCTGCAGCCCCTCCAAATTAAAAATGCCAGGCATAGGATGTTGATAGAAATATGAAATTTTTGTCAAAGTAAAGTGATCTGAGTTTTTTTTTTAACAATTTAGTACATAAAAAATTAGTAATCAATTAAGAAAATAACAAAGGAATCCTTTTTCCAACTGCAAATTGTGCGTACGATATTTATTTCAATATGTTCAATTAAATAAAATTTGGGCTCTACTTTTGCGGCCCTAAAATAAGCCAATTTTATAAGTTCTTAAAAATTTAAAAATAAGACAAATATAGCAACATACGAAAATAAAGAATTCAAAATTCCTATAGTAACTTTTTATAATGTTGCCAGTTTGGCTTCTATTATTTCATAGCAACTTGGAAGTTTTTCTCATATAAAATTAAGGTTCAAATTTTACAGAGTTGCTAGATTTGTCCATGTAATGTCCTTCTTTTACTTGTATATAGAGAGTCAGAGACACTAAAGTCAGTTATTCGCATTTTACGGGGGGAGAGCTTGTGTTTATTTTTTTTGTGCGAGAAATAACATAGTGAAAATATATGCAAAAATAATTACCGGTGTGATATATATATATATATTATATAAAATATAATATCATATATATATATATATATATATATATATATATATATAAATATATATATATATATAATTAATATATATATAATATATATATATATCTAGACACTTTATATATATATTATATGATATTATAATATATATATATATATATATATATATAAATATATATATATAATATATATATATATATATATATATAATATATATATATATATATATATATATATATATATATATATATATATATATTAATATATATATATATATATAAATAAGAGAGAGAGAGAGAGAGAGAAGAGAGGTAGATAAGCAGGCAATGACGTTTTTCGTATTTGTTTCTAAATTTGACACCTCTACAAACAATTTTATTTTTAGGCTTTTGCTTTAAGAATGTGTTCGAAGGCATGCAATCGATATTAAAAAAAAAAAAAGTCTACCAATTATGCCACACATTTACACATAGAAATAAAAAATTAGGTTAATAGTCCTTTGAGGATAATGCTATCAGATATTGATATTTTAAAAAAGATAATTGATTTTATAATATTTCCATCTAGAGAGTTATCAAGTCTTTTTAATTGCGAATGTGTTTCAATGCATGCAATCGATATTAAAAAAAAAAAAAAAGTTGTAATTTATGCATACACTTACACATAAATATCTAAAAGTCGAAGAGCTAATCTTATTTTTAAATAAGAATATCAGCAGAATAAATAAGGTACGTTTGATATATATAATATATATATATATATATATATATATATATAATATAGTATATATATAATATATATATATATATAATATATATATATATATATATATATATAGTATATATATATATATAATATATATATATATATATATTAATAGAGATCATGTTGATTATCAGCTTCCACCTTCAAATACCATATCGATTGTATGAATTCGAAAATTGAAGTGAAATTCTTAAATCAAATTGAAACTTTAATACTAAAGCAGCTTCACACCCTCTATAAATATTAAAAACATAACCTTTACTTAATGCGCATATATATAATGTAATTTACTTTTATTCATTTTTATTTCACTCTAGATTGTTTTAAAAAAATAAATAAATAAAAAAAATTTAAAAAAAACGCTGCAATTTCTGAACATAAAAAGTACTAAAATGTTGCTAGAGACATGCATAAATCGATTCCGCATATTTTACTCCGTCAGGTTGGTTGATTTTTTTTTTTAATATAGTTGCTAGATATTGATAGTATTGTAGTATATGATACTAACAAGCGGACATGATTCAAAAGTTCGAATATTTTAAATAATTTTTTACTTGACAATCACTTTTTATATTAAATATTTTTTGAAAACTAAAAAACCTTTGGATTATTATGGTATTCATCTTAATCTATATATATTATATATATATATATATATACTATATACTATATATATATATATAATATATATATTATATATATTATATATAAATATATATATATATATATATATATATATAAATAAATATCTTACTCAATACTATATATATATACTTACATGTTTTATGTACAGTCGTTTTATAATTTACACCTACGAATACCCTAGAGCTAGACCTGCATAGATATGTGTGTCGTAATCTAATCCGGTTAGGGACAGAGGGGAGACTTCTTCCCCCACTCTGTCCACCATCGGCTCGAGCCCCCTAGTGAAAATATGTTTCCTTGCACTTCAAACTTACTCAGCATAGTTAACTTGACCTAAATAAAATTGCTTAAAACTGAATAGATTATTTATTATTATTATTATTATTATTTTATATATTATTATTATTATTATTATTATTATTATTATTATTATTATATTATTATTATTATTATCTATTTAAGCAGCTTTAATTAAAAACTAATTCTAATATGAAACTTCTATTTTGTGATAATTGTA
>JABUQX010119045.1:0-32500 GCA_015478945.1 Trachelipus rathkii | reverse complement strand
ACTCAAATAACACACTAAACTATACTGACCTCTCATACTACCAAATGAATATGATTCATTTCTTACAATATGTCTTGCTTTAATATTGATCTGATAAATGTTTTATTTATCTTAGCTATTTTTTAAACTTTGGACTTTTAATTTTATAATGTATATCCTCTGCATTTGTCTACGAGCTTCTCATCATTGCATAACTTTGGACTGCTTCTACATATGCCTTTGCACCTGCCTCTATAGACCTTGATTGCCTTCTATGCCTCATACTTTAGAATCCTTTCAGCATTCCGTGTGACTTTCTCAGCTTGATGGGTCATCTCCTCATAATCTGACTCTAATGTCTCTCGTATGTGCACTCATTGCGTTATAAACTATAATAGTGCTCAGCTTGTTGTAATGGTGCTTCATCTCTTAGACTCGGTCACTTCGTTCATATTGACTATGGATATCAACATATAAAACAACTAAAACTTTTTACAAATAGTCTACTCTTAAATTACGGTCCCGCAATACAACGACGGGACTTGCTATAGAATTTTCAACTCTTGAGTGTGGATATCTAAATATTGTTATGCAATATCTATGCATAACTGATGATTCAGCATTTACTCTTATGGTGTCCCGTTAACTATCACCTTGCTCACTCGTGATTCGAAACTCTTTGCATGGAACCAACTTTGCCCGCCCAACCATATTTCACACCGTATAGAAGAGTGATAATAAGGAGACGTCCTCCCTGCATTATTTCCGCAGTAAGTCCTCTATAACTCGTGCATATATTTTGCTTTATGAGTGCCATGTGTGTAAGTGCGCATATTTCTATAGTGACCCACTGAGTCGAAATATGTAGTGCCATCATAGATGGTACGAGTAGTAAGTGACCACATTAAAGTGTCAAATACTCGAAGTGCCACATAGTGCAATCTGAGTGCCCTTTTTCCAGCCTTTCTAGGCCTCCTCCTGAGCCTAGTATTAATAGCCCTTTATAAATATTGTTGTGTCTACCCCTAGGTATAATAAGGTTTATACAGTAAATCTAGATTGGTGTATATTACAGTTAGCTTTTAGGATGCTTCCTAGTTATGAGTTTAGCTTTTTTCTAGAACCTATCACTTTAATTCATAGCATTGACCTAATATTGGTGCCTGCCCCTATGTATAAGTAGTATGATTATGAGGATTCGTATTGGTTGTTATATTTTATTAAGTTGATAGGACTGCTTTTACTTACTATTTAGGATTAACCTTTCTTAGCCTTTTCTAGCATATATCACTGATCATATTATTAATGAATAACTTATCTAATATTGAAATTGCCCTACCCCTATGTTATAAAGTGTTAATTATGTAAGACTCGTGAAATGTTAGTATATTATATAAGGTTGTTAGATTAGACTCATTTCATTCCAGCCTTCCGTTTCCACATCCCATTTCACATAATCTATCGTCGCGTTCCGCAGGCCTTCTGCATTCACCTCCCTGCCGCGTAATTATATATAAATTATATATATCAACGAAAGCCTAACCTCCTTTGGTTCTCCAATACTACAAATCTTTCTGGCCTCTTGCCAAAAACATCTCTAACAACTTCTGTAACTTCTGCCTTGCCTCCTCTTATTCGATCTTGATGGCCTCTTTGCTAACTCTGAAACTAATTATAAGGCCAACTCTTCGGCTCCTATTTTCCTCTACTCAACCCTGGACGATTCTTCCTTTCCTCCTTCCTCCTCCTTTCTCCTCTCTGCGTGTCCTATGTCTTGCCTGTGATTACATTGATCGGGTGCATGGGCTCCTGAATCTTATGACGTTAGAAGGCGGGTGGCCGAGATGGCATTCCTCCCGAAGAATTTTGAGGGAATGTGCTTTCGTGCTGACCCCGCCCCTCGTTCAACTTATATTTCTCCATGTCTCAATATGCACTTTCCCCTTCAGTGTTGGAAGACGCGCATGTCCAACCTATTCGAAAAAAGGAAGCCGTCTGATCCTATCTACTATCGCCCTATGAGCTCTCACTTGTTTTCTATCTAAGATCTTTGAAAACCCTTCTTCAACTCTCATTTCTTAGACTATCTGGAATCTCTCATTCCCTTCTTCCGATCGCCAGTACGGCTTTCGGCGTTCAAGGTCTACTGACGATATACTTTCCTATTTAACCGATTATGTTTTCCGCTCTTAGGAACTACGGGAGACTTCGTGGTGGCGCTGACATATCCAAAGCATTGACCGGGTATGGCACGCGGTCACTGCTCTCCAGACTCCCCTCCTTTGGGTTCTCCTTCTCTTGCTTAACTATGTTCTAGCTCCTTCAAGTTGCCTCAATATCGGCTGTGGTGATGGCGACTTCTTCTTTCTGCAATAGTGGTGTTCCTCAGGGTTCCGTCTTATCTCCTACCTTTTTCATTAATGATCTTTTTACCTGCACATCTAACTCTATCCACTCACTTGCTGACGACTTTACACTCTCATTCTTCAAACTTTTACAGCTAGAGTTGCCTCTCAACTTCTAGTCTTTGCTCTCGTCTTAATCTTTCCGATTCTATTCTCGGTGATCTGGATAGAATTTCCGTGTGGGGTCGTCTCAACCCTTGGTGAAATTTCAATTCTTTAAAACCCAACTTCTACAATCTCCTCTCTTAAACACTTCTAACTTTTCCTATTCTTTCGGCGTTTTTCTCGTCTCTCCTTTGACAATATAAACATCCTGGCCTTACATAAACAAAAAAATGTCTTGGAAACCTCACATCCACAACGGTTGCTAGGGTGACCTCAAGGAAACTGGAGTTCTGTTAGACTGCGAGACTTTTCCTCTTCTCATTTACTCCAACTATACAAGAGTCTCATCAGCCCTTTTTGGAGTACTGTTCTCAAATCTGGGGGCCCAGTTTCACCCGGCTTTTGGACGGGTCGAGTCAAAGGCCAAAAGGATTATAAACTGTCCTGTATTTCCAGTTCACTTGACCCTCTATCTTGCGGCGCCATGTTGGTGCTTTATCTTCTTTTCTATAGGTAGCCGCAGCGGACAGGTGTTCGAGGTAACTTTACCACTCGCGTCACCACCAATTTTACGACGCCCTCGTAGCACAAAGTGTGCTGTGTCGGCACAAGTTTTGTGTTGATAATGGTAACTCCAGGCTAGTTCGCTGTGGTGCTTCCTCTTCCTGCCACTTTCTGTTTGTGGAATTCTCTTCCACCTTCTGTGTTTCCTGCTGAATTAAATCTCCTTCACTGTAAAGCCTGCGCTATGCTCACCTGCGTAATTTGCCTTAGTGGATGAGATTTTTGCGCGTGCAACACCCCTCCCTGAATGGCTCTGCCCGTGAGGGGTGGTGAAAACAAAATATATATATTAATAATATATATATTATAATTATAGATATATTATATAATATATATATATATATATATATAGTATATTATATATATACAAATTTATAATATTATGTATATATTTATGTATACAATATATATATATATATAATATATTATTATATATTATATAATATATATATAATATAATATATAATTATAATATTATATATATATATGATCGAAAGAGCGCAACACCACCTCCCTGAATAGGGCTCTGCCCTTGAGTGGTGGTGACAAACGGTAATATAATACTATATATATTATATATATATATATATTTATATTATAATTAAATATATTATAATATATATTATATATATACATATATTTATATATATATATGTGTGTTTGTGGTGTGTGGTATATGCACTGAGATTATAATAATCTCAATGAATATAAAGGGATCTTTATGTAATAATTGAATTGTATATATTGCCATGTCTATACGATCATTCAAGAGTGTCGACCTTCATGCACTCACTTACAAAAAAAATTAATATACATTAATATAAAAGTTTGTTGTTCAGGCATCTGAACTGCCAAAGCATTTTAGGTAGCCAATAGGAGAGCGGTATTTGAATTCCCGCCAGGCGAATGCCTCGTAAAGGAGAGAGAAAATTTTGAAAGATTCTGAAGAACGCCACCACAACTGGTTGAATTGTTTGATTAGATGGGCCAATTATCTAAGTGCTTTTAATCCTATATTTAATCAGCATAGCTAATAATTTTTATATTATGTCATAAACTCACAGTGACCCGTCGAAATAACAATTATTACTATTTTAATTGCCATCGACATTATCATTTATTTTTACAAAGCCAATTAAATACTCATTGCATTCCTGATAACAAACAATATATAGAAGTCACTTTCATTACTCTATCATTTTTGTCCTTTATTTGTACTTTAAGAGTGCTGTAAAATTCTGGTAAACTCCTCGAGTGACATTTATTGGAGGTTTATTTAATTAATAAGTTAAGTAATGGGTTAAATGAAAAATTAAAAAAAAAAGACTCTGACAGTTCAAGTGCTTTAGTATAAACATAGAAGTGAAAGTGCTCGTGAATAAACAGTTATTATAATCTTTTAACTATGAAAAACAAAGGAAAGATGGCTATAATGTGAAAAAATTGAGCTCTGAAAAAAGGAGAAGAAAGGAGTTTTAGTGGACAAGTTCTTTCCGAGAAAAGAGAAAGCTAAACCCTCATTCCCTCCAAATTCAAACTTGCACATAATACAAACTGTTATAGGCATTCCTTTGTTCCAAATTTCAATGCCCGTTACCAAGAAAATATCACCTCAAATAAAGAGGAGGAGGGGAAAAAACTTTTTCCCAAACATGCGGCAAACAAGGAAGTTACTCTCTCCCCGAAAGTCCTTGACTCCCTCCTAACCAACTTTGAGCTCGAATGAAGAACTGTTGCACACACCTAAACTGGGTATTTCAAAATAGCCTGCGCATTCAATGCACCGTTCCTAGCAAAAACAACCTCTTTGACACCAAATAACTTGCCTGCCTTCAACGTCTATGGGTTAGTGCCATGGCTTATGGCCAGCAATGCGGTATTCAGATTAAATGGAGTTAACGATGTAAATGAGAGAGGAATCAGACTTTTAGCATCATTATTGTTTTCAACCATTATGTTTCCTCTGCTAGAAGATAGTTACCAAAAGCTCATGTATACCATTGAAGAAACGTTCATGCCAGTTCAACGCCAGGAGAATGAAGAAGGTAGTGCTTCGCAGTGAATTTCCATGTCAGAATCTCGGACGTGTAAAAGAAGTTTAGGGAAATTGAAATTTTGAATAACTCATCGAAAATAATGCAAAATTCACCCAAGAACTCTTCTTATCAGATTTTCTGCCATAGCTACAAATGAGTCTTTATATATTAGAAGAGGATAATAATAAACAAAAGCTTGTAAAAGTAGCCGATGATTTATAAAAAATAAAAATTATATCGTAAGGAGATTGAGCATCCCCCACCTCAATGAGGAGAATATTGAGGGCAAGTGAATGCTCTCCAGCAAGAAGAAAAATACACAGAAAGACCTTCTCAAAAATGGTTATATTCGCCAGAAAGGAAAAACGACAACATCAAGGGACCATCGAGGCTACAAAACAATGCTTGCTCAATAAAGACCTTCATTAAAATTAGTCACTGAAGTGCTGGAATTATTTGCCAAATCTCAAGGAGCAACAACGAAACCACGAAAGTCTTCTTCCGCAACGAGGAAAGAACGGGATCGGAAACCGGAAATTGACAAAAACCCAATTCCAACACTTCCAAAGGGTTATTTAACATCACACAGATGCCTCACTTGCTTGTTCTTTGTAATCAGAACAGCGCCCATCGTACAAACTTGGTATTCCCACGAGGAGGTGCAGCAGGTAATTGCCGCTCAAAACACGGGGGTGAAAACGGACTATGGAAACCACCCACCTCTTGATGGTTGTGCGCGGTCAGAGGAATATTTTAACAAGCAAATCTGTTAAATAATACAAAATTAAACCATAATAAAAAATAAGTTAATGAAATACTGTTTAATGATATTGTAAAATTATGTCAATATACAAAAGTCACGTGGATTCGATAAAAATTATTTTAAGCTTGATAATTGTATATATTTGATAAATTAGATGTAAGTGCGACATTGCCAAATACATTCAATAGCTGTCTCCAGAAAAATATTTAAACAAACATGTCATTACCAAATTATGAACACTCTCAAATGAGCAACCTAGCTGAGCAATTGACCGATAAATGAATATGACTTGGTTGTATTGAAAATGTTTTATAATCGGGTATGTTAAGATTATTAAAGTAGAAGATAATAAATTAAATAATTAAATAAATTATTGGACTCGGAAGAAAACTGACATTTTTAAGCTGCCGAGAGGATAGAAAAGGCTGGTACCCCCTAATTGGTTTATAAAACCGCCAGTGACTAAAAATCGAGTATAATACAAAAGAAATAAAACATTGACATGGTTTAATAAATTATATCGGTATATATTACAATTAAGTATATAATTATATAATTAAATAATTATATTTATATAATTATTATATATTACAATTTAGATTTTTTTTTTTTTTTTTTTTTTTTTTTTTTTTTACATGATACAACCACTCACGGGCAATGGCCCTCTGGCAAAAGGAGGGCAAAATAAAAATAAATTAAAATAACAAAAAGAAATTAAAATTGGTAAAATAATGAAAGTAGGACCAACCCAGCCCTTGGCCTAATGCAATTTCTCAGGTGGGCGCAGACGCTGGACTAAATAGAAAATGATTGGATAAATAAATGTGTTGGAATTTCCATTTTAAAGACAATATGGATTAAAATGGGTTTAAATTTGTTATCAAAATACCCGTGACCAATTATTGTGTTCGTTTAAATAACAAACAGTAATGTAGTTGTAGACTATTTTCATGTTGCCTGATCTTCCTAAGATCTACTCTTTCTCAATCGTTTATTATTTAATTAATCTGCGTTTCATATTTAGTAATAACTTATTCTTAAAAGATATAATATATGAACATTAAAAATTTATTTTTAAATTCTTACGAAAGTGAAAATTTTGATACTATAAGGAAAACCAGTTACAAAAATGGTACATTTCAATACATATGGAGGGGAGAGGCAGAGTGAGATTGTTCATAAATCCATTCAGTTAAAGACTTTGGACAAAATAAACAAGAAAAGCATTGTACCAGAACGAATTTTACAATAGAATTCGCCCAAATATTCCCCTACAAAACTAAGGTAAGAGGGGAGGCGTTGCGAATGCGACCGTAAAATTCCACAAGAGCAGAGTTGAACCAATTAGTAGCCACAAATGTTCTGAAAAGAACTAACTCCACGTGGAGTTTTCATGTGTCTGCTTTGGGGAAAGCAAATAACACAGTACGATTAATTTCTGATTTCAGAGAATTGAATAAAAGAGCTGAAATACAAGTATTTGACCTTTCCAATATTCATGGCACGTTATTTGCCTTACAAGACAGTCGTTACTTTAATAAACTAGACCATACGCAGGCACTTTAAACTATTCCCATGCATAAAGATTCTCAAAAGTATTTCAAAATCACCAGTCTTCTCCGTGCATTTACATACAAGGTTTGTCCATGGGCTACATCAATTTACTGGCTGCCTTCCAACGTTTTATGATCATTGTTTTCTCCTGCATAGAAAACTGTCATATATATAAATATGATTAATTTTCGATTTCAGAGAATTGAACCAAAGAGCTGAAATACATAGTTTTGTCCTTCCCAATATTTATGGAACGTTATTTGCCTTACAAGGCAGTTACTACTTTAGTAAACTAGATTTTACGCAGACATTTTATACTATACACATATATAAAGATTGTTAAAATTATTTCACAATCACCAGTATTCTCTGCACATTTAAATACACGGTTTATTTATGGGGTACATCAATTCACCGATTGCTTTCCAACGTTTCATGAGTATTGTTTTCTCTGACATAGAAAACTGTTATACATATGTAGATGATATCCTTCTTACATCAAAATCGGGAGAACACATGACTTTATTAAAATGAGTTTAGAAAAGTCAACAGTTTTTCCATATAAATTTAAGCGGGTAAAAAATGCAAGATCAGAGTTAAATAATTGTCATTTAGGGTTTTTAATAAATATGGTCAGAATGAGACAGAATGTAAATTCACGGGGTTTTATAGGTCTTGTGAGTTTTTATCGCGACTCATTAGCATGACTAGCTCATGTCATGGAACCACTTGCTAACTTTCTCAAAATAAAACCGTACTCACGATGGCATATAAACTGAAATGAGAGAGCCGATATAGCCTTCCGAGATGTGAAGTAAGCTATTGCAAATGCTGTTAAATTAGCCTATCCAGCTCCAGAAACATAAAATATATATATATATATATATATATATATATATATATAAATATATATTAATATATATAGTATATAGTATATATAATAGTAATATAAATATATTATATATATATAATATATAATATATATTTTAGAAGATACTTTGGCTATCGTGAGAATAGTGGCAATTGACGAAAACCACCCCTATGCCTTTTACAGCTGTCTTGAGTCCCACAAGGAAATAAATCACGTGGAAAACAGCTGCTTTGCCTCTCAAAATAACTGAGATATAGATTATATGGGTAGAAGACAATCTTTTAATTCGTACGTATGTGGAGGTGTAATTCTTATTTTTAAAAAAAAGCTAACGATATTTGGTAATCAGAATTCTAGAGAGGTGAGACAACTAAATTTAATAAGTGCTTACAACGTTTCAAGGAAGTTAAGTACTCCTAAACACAATGAATTATTAAAATATTTAATATAGGACAAAGGAGAATGTGAAAATACACAAAAAATTGGAGATAACCAAGCAAATCGTCTGTGCTTAAAAATTTGGAGAAGTGAAGTTAAACACTTCAACAACCAAGCAGGCAGCGCAAAATCAAAAAAGGTTGGGTTAACTGAACACGACTTCACATCGACCAAAAGGCTAGCACCTTTACGACATACCAGTTGATCAGGAATTTTCTGAGACTACACGTGGAGTAGACACTGAAAGTAAGTCAGGCCTAACTATGAAAGAAAGAATAACATTGAAAAGCATTTACTCGAGAAAGCAAATGTATTGAGTTAAAATGTCAAACTGTAATGGCTGCAAATATATATATTCACTATGATTAAGGATGGATACAAGCAAAGAAACGTTTAGCATTGTTCTATCGCATGATATTTTCCATTTAATGGGCATCCAAAACACCCTCATTACCGATAGAAGAGAAACCGTCACTTTTAATTTAATCCAAGAAATGTGCCAATTAATAGGAATAGAACATTATAAAACCTCGCCTTATGCAACTAATTCGAAGAAGTGCCTCGAAAACTTACATCGTACTTTATTATCATGCTTACAATGTATGCTTAATTAATCCAGTATGAAAAATCAAGGATGGTTGTGGTTTTTATCTTTTGCGCTGTTTACTCTCCGCCAAGCGCCCATTACAAAAGAAGGAACATCGCCCTCACAAATATTATTTTAATAGCACCTCACAGTGCTTGGTAGATTAGTGGATACGGATATACCGAATCAGCTAATGACATACAACAGTTAATTAGTAAAGCTTGCCGTTTTTATGGTAATGACATTGTCAAACAGAACAAATTTAAGAAATAGAAACATTTTCATGTCAAAAAATCTACATAAATCGAAATTCGTTTTAGCTTTTGGTTCAAAGCACCTATCAACTTAAAAGGGGGAAAAATTACTATTTTGGATTTTAAAAATATAAAAAATTAAACATTTAAATTTATTTGATTTGTAATCTAGGTTCGAGGTGCTTTTAAAATTAATTCTTTTGACTATTTTGGAAAAAATTAATTATTAAATAACAAAAATAAATATTATAAAAAAAAATTTAAATATACATGTCCTAGATAGTTCATTTCAAGGCAATCGTTGAGTCATATGAAGAAAATTAACAATTCTCTTCGTCTGATAGCAAGAGTCTGAAAACCCCCCTTCTCATTAATTTTTCGCGAATGGTGGTGATATAATAATAGTGATAGTGATAATAATATCATTTAATATAGTGAATAGTGATGAATAATAGTGAAACATAGTGTAGAGCATGAAGAGTAACATAACAATAAATAATACATAATAACACATAATAATATTAATTAAAATAATAAATATAATGAATTTTTGTTCGAAATAGGTTTATCTTTAAATAATAAATAAGATAATAAATATAATAATAAAAAATAATATAATAATAATAATAATAATAATAATAAACATAATAAAATAATATAATAATAATAATAAAATAATAATAATAATAATAAAATAATAATAATATATGGAATTGTTACTATGAGTATTTGTGTAATATAATATATATATATAGATATATATATATATATATAATATATATATATATATATATAAATATTATATATAATATTATATATATATTGTATTATTATTGTTATTTATACTAAAAGCGCCCATGCTCAGTGAGAGCTCTCGCCAAAACAAAACGAGTCCCAGAGTCCCAACTGGTCGCTGGAAATATGAGCTATATTAATTCTCTTCTTATGACTTAGTCTTTGATACCTCGCCTCCATCGGACGATGCATATTTTAGAGTTCACACTACCTCCTTAGATTAAGGCTCCGCCGACTGCGTTAAGTTGATCTACTGTAAAAAAAAAAAAAAAAAAAAAAAAAGAAAAGCGTAATAATCTAAAAGAACTTATCCCCTATTAATCGTCTGTAAAGCTAGATCAAAAACTAAAGTGTCCTTTCGAGCAAATAAGGTTCACAGAGATAAAACAATGTTCTTAACTAGAATATATATACCCAATAAATACGGTAAAAGAAAACGAAATCTGAAAAAAAATATATAAAATCAAATTCAAAATCAATTATGATTAGTCGATATGAAATGGAGACAGAAAAATAAGAACAGAAAAACGTACATTAATAAATATATAAATAAAACTAAATGTAAGAAATAAAATACTGCTATTAAAACTACTCCAAAAAAAAAATATATATTTTCCAGGAAGTTATAATGTTTACTTGATTTTGGTTACAGAGATAAAATATATATTTTATTATTAATATATATATATATAATATAATATATATAATATATATATTAATATAATATATTAATATTATAATATCAAAATAATATATGATATTATCGATATTGTATAATGGAGACAGAAAAAACAGAAAAAGTACTTATAAATAAATATATATTATTTAATATTTATTATTTATTTAATTTTCTCCAGGTTTTATATATGCCTCATACGATTTAGTAAGCGGTATGTGTTAATAAAAAATAAATAAATGCTTCTGACATAAAAAATAATATTTTATTATATGGTTATTAATAAAATTAAATATTGTAGTTCCTTCCCCTCTTCCCATGTAGACAATGTTTCTTCCTTCTATCTTCCTTTGAAAACAGTTGTATTGATATAATTTGGCCACTGGAGAGAATTTTTAATATATTGCATTAAAAACTCTCACGGATGTAGGATCACCTAAATTGTATTTGATAGTATAACAATTCATATAATAGAATATCATTAAATTCATTATGATTGGCTAAGCATTCCACCAATCACTAACGCCAATATATTATATTATGATTTTAAAACAATGGCTAGTTGTTAAGGGACTCTGAACTTCCAAAGCATTTGAGCTAGCCAATAAGCAAGCGATATTTGAATTTCCTCCAAGTGAATGCCTCGTCTAGAAGGGAGAGATAATTTTAAAAGACTCTGAAGAACCCCACCACAGATGGTGGAAGAGTTAGATTATACAAGATAATCGAGAAAGTTATCAAATTGTTTTTAATCCTATATTTATCATAAAAAGTGATACTGTCGACATAACAATTATTATTATTTTAATTGTCATTGGCATTATCATTCATTTTTACAAAAGCTATTAAACATTCATTGCATTCCATCATTTTTATCCTTTATCTATAATTCTGTACTTTAAAAGTACTATATATTAATAACATTATTTTATATGTTTTAAATATAACTTATATAACTTATATAATGGTTATATATTATATATTAATAATTTTCTGATCATCTATATATCCATATGCAATCTTTATAAATATAATAAAGGATAAATATATATAACATTAATCTTTATTATATATTATATAAAATTTATATATATATATAATATATATATATATATATATATAATAATATATATATATTATATAATATATATATTATGGTTTTGTGTAATATATTAAATTAATATATTTAAATAATATTTATTCATACATTTATGAGTGTGTCGCGATGTGTGCGAACGTAAAAACAAAATGCAAATTCTAAATTGTATCGCGAAAAGCACATTTTAAAAGATGTATTCTCAATTAATAATGATATTAAATCCATGAAACAGCTATCTACATAATAATAGACTTTCAACAAACTCATAAGAGAAGTAATCGATATAATATAATATCTGATTAATTTAATTTTATTTATAAACCTTTTAAGCCTTACGATGTATTGCACGATATTTGATATAAGTGCAGTAGCAAATCATCTTAACCCACGGCTCCCATGAATGTTTTTGCGAATTTAACCCCAAATATGAAGTTTCTTAAGGTAATAGGAGAAGATAAAATAAATGATAATATGACCTGATTATTAAATTAATTTGTGATGAAATCTTATTTATATCTTGCGTTTCACTTTTTTCTGTATAAAATGTTCTAAACATATGAACAACGTCTTACACACACACACACAACAAACACTCTACACAAACACATCTATCTATCTACTCTATCTACAACACTAAAACAACAATTCTATCACTACATCACCTTATACCCCCACCCAAACACACTGATTCATATATTAATTTAGTTATATGAACTATAATCAACTAATTGGATATACCCTTATTAAATAAACTTAATATATTCATTATTAGCCTTGACGACCTTTATAACATCTTAAATATTAGTAGAATATTATTTAAATTAATTTATTTACATTATATATTAAGTGCTCTCTTTTTTTCCGTCAAAATTCATTTTAAACATCCGTTATTAATAAAACAAAATGCCAACACTTTCTTTTGTTATAGTATAATGACAATTATTCGATGGCAAATTTTTTGCTCTATTGCATATATAAAAATTTAAAAATTAAAGTTACTACATAGAATATAATATTATTAAATTTATCAAAATTATATATATATATTTATAGATATTATTTATATATATATATATATATATAATATAATATATATATATATATAAATAAAAAAACTAGTCAATAATTAAAAAGAAATAAAACAATTATATTATGGATAGGGAAGGTTTAACTTGTATTATCTCAATGTGAAAGACTTAATAAATTGAAATCAAAAAGTAGAGAAGTCATGAACTGTCCCCCCCTATATATAATATTAAATATATATATATATATATATATAATAATATATTATATTATTATATATATAATATAAATATATAAATATACTAATAAATATTTTTATATGCTTAAAAATAATATAGTTATATATATATATTATCAATATATATAATTATATAAATATATATTAATATAATTAAATATTAATAATATTATAAATATATACTAGTTATTATTGAAGGTCATGGTGGAGGGGGTGGGGAGGGGTTGGGGGGAGGGGGAGGGTAGGGGGGGGGCTTAAGGAAAATAATTAAACAAAAAATTTCTAGTCCAGGTTGCGAATCATTTATTGGTAATAAATGTAATTGCCAAATTAATTATTTAATTTTGAACTGATATCCTATCCTTTAATAAATAAAAAAAAACCTTTAGTTAAAAAATTTTTTTCTTAATGATAATTTAAATAAATTAAATAGTTATAAAATTTACAAACATTCTGATGAAGTAATATTTAAATATAAAATACCTAATAACTGAAATTGATAGAACTTATTCAATTCCTATCGCATGAGGACAATAATATTGCTAAGCGTTCAAATGATTAATTTTCATCAAAAGTACTCATATAATACATAATATTACTTCTTTACATACGCATATGAATTAAACTTCTACTATACAAAATCAATGCTATGAAATTCTTTGACTGAAACTCTATATTGTTTAATCTTTAAAATTTATTATACTTCCATGTTTAATATTATTATAATATTTCCTTTCACGTTTTCATCAATGAGTTTTCTAATTCTACTATACACAAAGTATAAGTAAAAAAAAATTTAAGTAAATGAATTCGTATATTATTTATTTTCAACTTTTGTTATTATATTTAAAAGTTAAATCATATGCTATTTATTCTTGCTTAAAAGTTTAACTTTAAATTACTGTATTTTGTAGTTTATTAATGCATAAAATTAATAATTCTCAAATAACCAAGGCCGTTTATTAATATTATATATATTTTTACACTTATATTAAATAATATGTGAAATTAAATATATGAAAATAAATAAATATATATATTATATATGTTAAATTATACATATATATAGAATATATAAATATTTACTACAAAATATATAAAATATATAATCTTTAAAAATATATTTTAGCATATTATGATTTCACGTTCCTTGAGAAGAAGTAAAATATATATAAATTGATAAACAGTTTTAAGGGTCCTTCAGAACTCGATGTCAAAATGAGCATACAATAACGATTAAAAAGGGAGACAATCGTATTATACTATGAATACCAATCGCCACTCACAGTAATAATTAAACTCAATGTTCGAGATATTATTTTGCTCTTTATCCGAGCTCTGCAACCCGTAACTTATTTTATACGTTTGCATTGACTTCAATTTTAGTACACCGGATAATGCAGAACCCCTTAGATTTGTCTATTTGAACAATTTTTTTTGTATATTCTCAATGTTAGTACCAAGTTAACATATAGATAAGTTGCAATTCTTTACCATTAATATATAAATTTACTAATATAATATTTGCTACTATATATTAATCAATATTAAGATAAATAGTACGACTTATATTTATATATATAAGTAAATAAGTAAATGTTTGAATATGGGCCAAAGAATTATAAATATACAATAATCAAATATTTAAAAATTGTTTAGTATTATCACCTATATAGGTTATTTATAATAAAAACATACATAGATTATTAAGAACCTATATTAACATGTCAATTTATCCTATATTAGTGCATATGTCCCTAGTATTATCACACAAATGTTATACTTATTCTAATCATTATATATTATAAAATCCAAGATAGAAAATCAAACTTTATGATTATATTATTTTAACCCCAAAAATCAACGCAGACTAGGCAAATTATATTTATCTTACAGCGAATGATAGCAATCATCCAAAATGCCTTTGAGTAGCAAAGATAATTGATCTTATCTGGTTTATCTTCTACAAAATAATCTACAACCTAACAAGATTAGCGGACTTCCCTGCGACCTCACCATTAAACATTATATAAAAAATGGCAAAGTTTAAGGGTCAAATGCATTCACCCTAATTGAAGTTATCACAAATGTAATCACCACACTTCATAACCACATATTACTTGAAATTTTATCTCTATACTTTCTGTATGCCAAGCTTACCCCCTCGAAATTTTGTGTAAAAAATGCTGATCTTCTTGTCTATGTAATAGCTATCTTTTACTTCAACATTATGTTACCCCTAATTATAACAAAAGCGTACATACATACGACTATATACACTTGTATCTACAATAACACTACTAACTACTACATACTACTATGCAATAATTATAAAAATAATAATTATAAAGGCGAAAATATTATTTTAAATTTTAAGGCTTGAATAATTTATCAATAAAATCTATCTTTATTAACAATTAAAATAGCATCCAAAATTTATTAGTGTGCTCGACAAAATGAAGCATACTGTCCCCTGAAACCTAGAATAAATTGAGAAATTTAAAAAAAACTGGAAGCAAAAAAAATAAGTTGATTATTTTTAGAAAAATAAAATATAATTTGAATATTAGAAAAAATAAAATACAAAAAAAATTCAATAAAAAATTCAGTTTTTTCTTTTTCTTGTCCTTTCTTTATTGTAATTAGTCTACATTTACGTAACTGTTAACTTAGGAAAATTAAATTTTTGCTGCGTATTTTTCCCCTATTCTGAATTAATTATGCGGTGTTTCTACGTGTCTTAATTTTTATAATAAATACAAAAAAGAGTAAGAAAAATAAATATATATAAAGTGGGATAAATACAATCTGACTTATTGATTTTTTTAATAAAATTTAATGTCCGGAGTTTAAGGAAAAAGGATGATCGGTTTTTATAGCCAAACCACATATAAAAAACTATAAATATTCACAATTTGTCATATATGAAGAAAATCGATTGTATTGATGCATCAAACAAAATTGCACACAATCTTTTAATATGATAATAAGTACACTAGCTAATTCACCAAGAGGAAACTCCATAACCCTAGACTTGAAGAATCTCCTGTATTATACTATTCTTAAAACAAATACTAGAGACAGAAATCTATTGGAAGCGTTTTAATTCTGAAGAAACTTAGTAGGATTTTAATCTGGATCAAAAGTAGTTGAAATTTAGAGAATTATTATATTCACAAAGTAAAAAAGCTCTCAGCTGAATTAAGCCTATTAGTGCATTAACGACAATTGGTAAACAAGGCACTATTAAACTTTTAGAGCAGTTGTATCCTAAGACCACTTATGTTCTATCATCACAACACTTAAAATTCTCACACCCAGATCTCTTAAGAACATCTCACACATATAATCCACCCTATAACTTTAAGTATTTTCTAATAATTAATTTATATATATATATACATAGCTTAAAACCTGTACTGTAATTATAATATATACTAATATTATATATAATATTTATTATATATATATTATACCCCTTATATATATATATAATACATATTATATATATATTATACAATAAACTTACATTAAATAATAACATCAATCTAACCTATTTAATAAATGTAAATTCATTTGTATATATTTACTAATCAACAATACTGTTGTTCACTAATAATTATTTAATCTTTATATATATATATATTATTATGTAATATATATGTACAAATAAACTAGTAATAGTACGCAATACTAAAATTATTAATAAAATAGTTTACTATTAGTAGATATTAAATATAGATATAACGTACCCATTATATTTTATAATATATATATAGATATCATAGATAGCCCCGAGAATAATTATAGTATTATTAATAAATACAATCTCATAATAATACAAAATTTTAGGCTTTAACCAACAAAATCATAGTTAACTTATTGTTTATAGAGCCATTATAAAAATATATAATACTTATTGTATATATAATCTATACTATACTATAAGATTATATATATAAATAGCCAATATATAATATAATATTTAAAATTTTTAATATTTAAATATATATATATATATATCAGAAGGTACGATCCTTAATAATTCATTTGAACTGCTTGTGCCTTAGCACAGTTACATTATAAAAATCTATCAAATTCTTTCCAAATCTAATAATGTACGACAAAATTCTCATTTTTTTAATAAATTAATAGTTCAAAATAAAAAAATAAAAAATATAAAAAAAAAAAAAAAAAATCAAAACTAATCAAAATTAAAAATATATATAAATTACGGTATCTCATTTTATTCAATATGAATGAAAATTATTTATACAAATATCTATAAAAATAAAATGATTAATTGTTTATGCAAAATTGAAACAAAAGTGTAACAATCATCGTTTAATTAAATAATGCTTTTATAATGAAAACCATAAAATAAAAACAAGATCTCCACGACGGTACTAGGCTTCAAATCAATAGCGGAGATGTGTAGTGATTATATTACTAGTAGAAATTAGTTATATTTTCTCCTCTTGGCATCTTCTTTGTATGCATCTACGTTATGGTTAAAAATAGGCTGAATAATCTAAGCTTTAAAGCTTTACATTATTTCAAGAACGTAAGTCCCTAACCCAACTATATATATATACCCTTGATGTTGAATCAGCTGGTAACCTTAATAATATATAATATATATAATAATAATATATATTATTTATATATATATATATATATATATTATATATATATATGATATATATTAAAAATATTAAAAATATATTATATATATATATAATATTTATTCAATATATATATATAGAGCAATAAGAGAGATAAAAAATAGATTAAGTATAAATAATAATAAGTTATTAACATAGCCCTGATACTGTATATATATATTATATATATATATATTAATATAAGTAAATATATTATATTATATATAATATTAATTATAATATATATATATTATAATCATTATACTATATTATTGATAATCTCCTTTCGATAAGATTTATTTTCATATATAATATAAACAAATATAATAATAATAATAATTATATTATATATATATATACGATATTAATAGATCAAACTAATACATAACAATATCTTTACTCAGCTAATTATACCCATTTGTGTAAGTACTTTTATACCACCAGTTCTTTTAAGATTACTTTTAATTTTTCAAAATATATGAATCTGAATACGAGCATACCGACACTAAAACTACACTCGAGCAACCCTTTAGCTCGACGATTATCTATACTAAAGGTTGGACACCACGCCGCTTGAAAAAAAAAAAAATTAAAACTAAATTTTATAGAGCACATTATTCTTTCCAAAACTAGTCTGGATTAGAGGATGCGATAAATACCAAATATTTATTCAGTCATTACTTTCGTTTAAAGTCCAAAGATTACTCCAAATCTGCCATTCAAAAAACATTGTTTTTTTTTAATTTCAGAGAGTAACTTTTTCTAGATGTATTAAAATAGACTAGATTAGAGATGATAGATTAGATAATTATTTAATATAAATATCATTAAGGGAATTTCTGTTATACAAGAGAAATTTTCAGGAAATTTGCAGAAAGATGTTTGGACATAATTTTCTTAATTTTAATCCGATTTGCATTAAGTAAAAAACAAGACGCAGCATTGGACGAACTCTAAAACACCGACTTCGAGAGTTTTTCTGTATCTTTATTGGTTAGTCTTACAATTTTTGTCAAAACAACATGAAATTTGAATTACACAAAATTGAATCTAATTGGGGTTTGGCGAATGTTCCTTAAAGAAAGTAGGATGGGGGTCTTGTAGATATAAATTCATTATAAAATATATATTGAGAAAGATAAGAGTAAAAGACGATGATGTGGTAATTTAGCTTCAGACAAGTTAAGTTTTTTCTATTATTTATATTTTTTTAATTACTTACTTATGTTTAAAATAAAATAAATAAAATTTTGGTTTGCATAAATTGATATTTTATCATTAACTTCAAAAAACATCTTCAAGCAAATCTAATTCCTTTCTTATTTTTAAAAAAATTAAATTTATTTTTATTTATTTTGGATTTTTCTGATGTGTAAGTTGTAACCAACTAATTAAGGTTTATCTGATTTAAAAAACACACACCAAAATATTACAGGTTATAAAAAAAAAAAAAATAGTACCCAAATTCAATATTATCGATACATAGTGTATATAACCAAATAACTATATAACTATATATATCTCAATTATTATATATATTATTTTATTTATATCTATAAAGTATTATCTTACGAATATCATTATTATATCAATAGCATCTAAAACTTGCTCCTGTATTAACCATATATCTGACAGCAAATAAAAAACTTAGCCTGCCGGGCTTAGGTATTTCTCATGCAGATAATGTTTACGACCTTCCCGCAATGTTGTCAATTACGGCAAAAAAGATAGTTTGGATACTTAGGTCACCCGTTGATCGGGGTATAGAACACAGGAAACCTTCAAAATTAAACCGCTCACCTATAAAACGAAATTAAATAATAAATTATAAAAAAACAATTTTCTTAAAATAAGTAATTTTTTAAATACTGGAAAACCTATTTTATTATTAACTTTTATCACCTATTACTTCGATAAAGTTATCCTGTACCAGTTAGAATTAGAGTATATATATAGTTATATATATATATATATATATTATATATATATATTTATGGCTATTGCGTATATACTACTCATTTGAGTTTTATGTAAAAAACTCCAAGAAAAATTTCACTCCTCAGAGACTCCAACTATCGCACAGCGTGGCGTTAACCAATTAACAAGGAGGCTCTACCCACTCATAGACCATCGCCTTCAAAAAGCATCTCGGCCAGTATTTTACAAGTCTACCTGACATTTTCAGAATAAATCACTTGCTTTACTAAAACTCAAAAATATTAAATAAATCATATTAAGGAAATATAACTTGGAACAACACTTACTGCGAATCCTATCTATATCTATTCTCTCTGGTTGGAGCTCCTGAGTTACAGGAGCAATCCACACCAAGATCAAGCAACACATCATGAAACAAATTTCGACAACATTATTCATGACAAATCCCACACAAAACAAGAAATATATTCACTCATGACATGAGACTCAATCTATCGCCAAAGTGACCGTCGCCGTTAGTATAAACTTTAAAAGTCCGTATCTTTCAAAGAAAAGCTTACTGAGTATCTGAGAGCATCTATGCGGAGACGTGGAAAGAACTGCATCGCGTATACCTTGCTTGAAGCGATGCAAGGAGCTGATCGGTCTAATGGGAGTAGAGTCCTCTGATATATTTAGTTCTAACTGGCGAATCGCTATTGCGATGGTTCAGTCTCGTCGTGAGGGTGAAATTTCTTCGTCTATTATATTCATTAAATTATGTGCTCAAACTGTTTTTATACCCTATATTGGCGTGTTTAGACTGGTATTGTTTAATATATCATCCTTATACCAGACACAATCCACGGATGCCATGTTGTCCAGTATGGTTCCAATCACTTATCTTATATATAATATTATATATATATATAATATATATATTATAATATATAATAAATATATATGATATTTATAATATAATTTATATTATAATATATATTAATATATATAATTATATATATAATATATAAATATATATATATTATTAATAAATATAATTAATAATGATATATTATATATAATTATAATATATTATATATATATATAGTTTGCACCAATTACCAACCACTTATGTCTATATATATTAATCATATTTGATATTCTTCTCTAAAAATTTCATATTTCTGACTCCCCTGGCTTTTTATCACTAACAATGTGTATGCCTGTAAACTACTTTCCCTTATGTTGTCTTAAAACTTTTGCTTATCTGAAACTTGTACCTCTGGGTAAACTGTTCGTCTATTAACTTATCCATTATAAACCTTCTCATTCTACTGAAATGTGCAGTACCCTATCAACTTGTGCGAAATGGGGGTGGATAACCTCCACTCTAATATTAATTATAACCAATCGTAATCACTATCGTTATTAACCTCCTATCTTTCTAAATATCTAATTATGGTTACATAATTTATATGAGACATTTAATTCTATGTAATTCTAATCTCTGTATATCCATTATGGCTTAGGTAATAAACCACTCAACGTATTCTTCTTTTATCTTCTCTCCATTTCTAATCCAAATTCTATATCTATTAGAGCCTATTCTATATTCCTATTCAAATCTTACTTTATCTACTATTCTCTTGACTCTTCAGACATATTCGTACTGTAATCTTAGTCATTATTGGTACAAACATTGAGAAACATCAATAAGTCTGGCACAAAGCTATAGATCCTTAATTCTCCAGAGATCTTATCTATACAGTACTGTACTATAATAAGAATAAGACACCGTTCACCTTTAAATCTAGTAGAGTTCGCAATCTTAATGATTTACCTCAATGCCACTCATTATTATTATATCATAATGATTTTCATATACTGAATTATAAGTCCCCCACACAACGTCGTATATAATATATACTTAACAAATTTAATATATATATATAATAATATTAATATATATATATATATAATTATATATATTAAAATAATATATATATAATTATATAATAAGATAATAATAATATATATATAATATATAATATTAATATATATATTTATAATAATATATATATATATATTAATAATAAATATTATAATATATTATTATATATATATATATATATTAATATATATATATATGATCGTGAATTTATATATATTATAATATATAATTATATTAATTATAATATATATAATTATATTTAATTAAATTATAACCACTTATACAGGAATTCTTCCATCCATCATCGTCCTGCTTCAGCGGTGACCACGCTTGGTGCCATGAAGAGCGGGTCAAGATTATTCACATATTTATCTGTTTTCTATTAGTATGAGCTATATATTACATATTAGGCTAAATTTGATAATACCGAAATTTACTCCTTACCCAAATACTTTTGGAGTATTATGATAAAATATAAATATATAAAATGTATGAACAAGATAACTATAACTATCATCTAAATTTATTGAAGTCGAAAAAAAGTAACAAGTATCTTGATAATATTAAATTATTTAAGTATTAGACAGCTATATATATATATATATTATATAACATTATAGTAATATAATTATAAGGGTAGTATATAGATATAGTAGCTCTACTTAACCCAATATTTTATTGGGATATATTTAGATAAAAATAATATAAATTATAAGAAAATAATAACTATTAACTAATATTTAATATTAAAAGTAAAATAAATGAAATATCTAATTATATATAAGATAAATTATAAAGAGAAAAAATAACTTAAAAAATATCAGCAATTATATTATAATAATAACTATAAATATCATATTGAATTTGGCCTTCCTACTTTCTTTACTTAAAGCCTTGACCAAATTTTTAATTAAGCTAAGTTTGATATGCAACATCTCTAATTTTTTCATATTATCATATATATATTAGTAATTAAATTTGGCCAATACCAACATTATACCTTCTACAAACAAAAAATACGAGAATTCCACTATGAGTAACCAACTATTGATTCAAATCTGATGAACAAACAAGGGATAACGGAGATAAATTTGAAAAAATAATTATGAATACCTCTCTCTATCTCTCTCTCTTCTATATATATATATTATATATATATTATAATATATATATATCATTAAATATATACTATATAAATATATATATATATATAATATATATAATATATATATTATATAATTATATATATATATAAATATATATAATATAATATATAATTTATGGACTTGTCAACCAAAAAAAATGTGGATATATGAATATCGGAACTTATTCCAGTTATATGCATTTGCTATATTATAATAATTATGATCATGCACGCATATTGAGAGTTTTATATAATCCCTATGAAATAGTATAACAGTGCTGTTAGTATATATTATATATTTATTCATCACAACTAAATCTCCAAGAATAACGTCTGTCTATTTTACATCCACTGGTTAGGACATCAGAATAAAGACAATATATAACAATCAATAAAATATTATAATTATATTAAATTATTAAACACAAAATGTAACATTTATGAAATATTTTTATCCATTATGCACAAATTAAATTAGAGAGGATCTGTACGTAATATCATTTAACAATTTTTAATAATTGGTTAATTAATGTTCATAATGTTTTCTCAGATCACTCTCCACATCAAGCCGTGCTCAATTTTTTGATTATATATCAGCAAAGGTACTATATATATATTACCTTTCTGTATAATTTTAGTCAGTATATTGTACCCTCTTTATCTTGATACGACCTAAGTCTAATTCTCTCTATAAACCATATCTCTTTCTAAGACATATTACACGTATATATCGGCAAGAACTCATGAGATATGCGTTACACATACGCTGAGGATATTTCCCAATCACCTTGTAACACTATCCTTCTCAATTATCTACAAATGGTGCCCATCCCTATGAATAAATAACATTTAACGTATACTAAGTTTATGACTTATAGCAACTCAACTCAGCTGATATATCGTCTCCTGAGTTGCTTCCTTCTTTCCTGATCAACCTCTTACATCTTTCTGTGAATATCATTACTCTTCACACATTATCCTCTCTTTCTCGCCCAGTACAATTCTATTTCAACGGCTCCTCCGTCTTCATAAGAGCTCTGTCGTCCATGCTTCTTACCATGCATACATCCAGCCTCTGCTGCCGCGGCAATTAGTCTATTTATAATTGAAGTTTAATTAAAACATTGTTTAAATGTTTAAACACATAACGCTACTTCCATATAAACAAAGAGACAAGCAGGTAGGAGGAGAGATAAATAATTTTGATAATGAAATATAAACCATTTAAGACAATAAAGTATACAAAATCACTTATGAATAGCAACATCTTGTTAAACAATAATAAAAATTAAAATAAAATATAATCTATGGTCTATACTATGTCTATATTTACAATAAAATAGAACATAATCTATCGTCTAACCAAAAATAACTCGCCAACATCTATCTATCGAAAATCTCTTTCATATACATGAAAACTATGTGAAAGATGCCCTCTCTTAACAAAAATATATTATCACTCAGATATTACATAGATATTGAAATCTTCATATCTTGGCTTGAATCTATAATAATTCATGTCCTGCTCTTGAATGGAATCTGTGAGATAATAATACTTCTTAATAGTTTTGATAATGTATGTAATTCCAAGGAAAAATCAGTGAGTTGGCGTATAGTAATATCATCTGGATTAAATACATATTATTGCAATTCTTCTTCAGGATCCAAATATTACTGTAATCATTTTTTAACATTTGTAATATATTTATTCTAATATAATAATATATATATATATATTAAATTATTAAATAATATATAATTAATTATAAATATGATATATATATAAATATATGAGATTAGTATAATATATATATATATTAATAAATTTTAAAAGTTTTATCGAGTCATCATTTTATTATGCTTCAGTTCAGATGCGGGGACGGAACCTCGGAGCGTGGTCAAATATTGGTACTATCATTAAATTATTACTCATTTATTAGGTAGAATATATTTTCCAGATATCTTTTGTGAAATCTTTTTTTTATATACATTTTTTTTTTACTTAAATTATGAATTATAGATTCATGTGTTAGTTACGAAATGCAAATTTATGTCTCGACTAATAAAATAGTCAAGTACTATTAAATTTAAAAAGTATGTAGGGGAGAGTGAGGTTAATAATAACTATTAGTAAAAAATATTTAATATAATATGTCATTATTAAATTTTTATTAAAAGATTTATAGCATAAAAAAAACAACAAATAATAATCTATATAATAATCGCATTCCATTATTGCAAGCCCTATAAATATACACCACTACATACTTTCTACCACTATACTATCAAAACCCAAATTCAGACACACGGAAAAAAGATAACTCAAATTGATAAAATCTTGTTTAAATTTCTAGTATTTATATATTACTATATCAAATTACGATAATAAAAATAATCTAATTTATTTATACTACAATAATATCAAACTCTCATTACTATTATATATACTAATATCATAGTTAAATAATTATATTTTTAATTATTATTCATATATATAATTTATATTATTATTATTATATATCTATTATTTATATAATTATAATATTAATTATTATTATTATTTATTATATGTATTTATATATATAAATAATATAATAAGAGTAATAATATATAGTTCTTAATATTAATATTACAATTAGTAATATATATTATATTAATATAGTAATATATATAGTATATTAGATTAATTATTATATATATAATTTATTTATATAAATTACATTATTAATTTATTAATATTATTTTTAATTATTTTATATTAATAATTTAATTATATAAATATTTATAATTATTATATACATTATTATTATTATATATATATTATTATTATATTATAATATATTATTATTTATATATTATTGATTTATATAATTATAATTAATTATTATTTTTATTATTAATATATATAAATTATTTAATATTATTTAATATATATAATTATATATTATATTAATTTATTATTATAATTATTTTATAATCGATGAATAATATAATAATAAATTTATAAATATTATTAATAAAATACAACTATTGTATAATACCATTATTTATTCTTATTATCTAATTCTATTTATGTTAACCTAACCTACAACCAAATCTAACAAAGTAAATTTACGGAATTATAATTATTTAAATAGTTTGAATCAAGACTAATATATGTTTCAGGTGTATCACATACATTTTTTTCAAAGAGCATATATATATATTTTCATAGATATATAATAATAGTATAATACACTAAAGATAAAACCATCTAAATAATCAAACACGTGTAAAAAATTCAAATCTTAGAAAAGACATGTCTCACTGCATCTACCAAAAATACGATACTAATCCTTACTATTAATAAATAATATTCACACATCAATGCAGAAATAGATACGATAATAAATAATATAAATACTAAAAATATCATTGAAAATATGTTAAATAATAATATTCATATTATAATTAACCGAAATAATCTTTATATTTCATCTCATTCTATCATGGAGTTATATTTCATACTATTTCCAAAATAGAAAATATAATATTCATTCAAGCTTACACTACATTTATTCTCGATATCTATTAACATCAATTATTTGAGTATATTAAATTAGTATCTTACTAAACTATTTTAATCAATAGATATTATATCATAGTTATACTATATATGATTAAATCATTATGATACAAGTCACAGGAAAAATTTAATCATCATAATGCATATCAATGCAAATTAATTTATAATATATTATTTGAGAGTGAGAGTATATCGATTTTTAGAAAAATAACAAAACTAAGAAATAAAAAAAAAAATCATGTCCACTTCTCAGCAATAAAATGTATTAATGACTATTATAGAATAAAACACATAGATTTAATATTATTAGATTATATTATTATACTAATCTCGACTATCACCAATTTATTTTAATGGATATTTGACTTCAGCCTCCTGAAAGATATTTCTTTCAACAAAGAAATTTTCTTAAATTATCTTGAAAAATAAACAATTGTATTTTAGTATAGTACCAACTTCGTCGTTCCCTTTTTAGTTTGTTGATTCTAAATCTTACTTTAATTATTTTAACAATTTATAAAATAAATTTTTGAAAAACTAATAACATCAAAATAAAATAATAAATATTAATATTTAAAGTTATATAGTAATAGAATAAACTTACATAACTTAAGACACTTAATTTCATTTAAACTCGCAGATACACTAGAGTATATACTATTATATGTCCTCATGATATTAAGGTTATATCTAACGCTAATACTCCGAAAAGATCTAACAGAATATCCTCTAAAATACGTCAATTTCATAAAAGTCTCACATATCTGCCCATATCCAGTATGCGATCAGGAAACTCTCTCTTATCTTTTCTCTGTAGCTGCGATTTTGTCATATATCTTCATTTATATCACTATCAATGGTTTAATTTACTTTAAATATCTATTATATAGTTATCATTGCCGTAACCATATCTCAAGATTGGAGATCAGTCTGGGTACCTAATATAAGAGATTGTAGTCCTTATTACACCTACTTTCACATATACATTTAAAACGACACCACACTTTACTTACAACCTCAACCAATTTAACCCAAACGTCTTTAACATCAATTTATAACATAAGTCTACACTGGCGCACAACATCTATTGCATTTAATAAATAGTCAATACAAAATCACTTGGATTTTTATTAAATAAACTATGTAAAAACCGTTTCTTCACATAAATGCTATTAATAATATCTCTTATAAAATATAAATTTTATAAATTCTCTCTTCCATCATTTTTACGACTATATTTATCAGTTTTATAAATTAATAATTACTTTGATGTATTCACTTGTATGGTGAATGTAGTATATAATAAGGTATAATATATATATATATTAAAATGTATTCTATTTATATGGTTGTTCCAATCTAATATTTGATATGTAATTATATTATTGATATTAATTATATCAATTCTTCTTTATACTTCCTTTAATTCTATTTATCAAAAAGGTATCCAATAACTATATATCTAATTAAGAAATTCTCAGTTAAAAATTTACTTTTGAAAAACAAAAATAAATAACATCAATATTATTAATTTCTTAATTATTTAATAATTAATATTATAAGAAGATTAGTGAAGTACTTAGATTTATAACGTTAAAATCTACAAGAAAATAGAACATACTTGAATTTGATATACTCTTTCACTCTCTAATATTAGATCAAAATTTGTCTACCAAAATAAACTTTAATTCATACATGCTATATTTTTATTTCATTATTTTGTATTTGGACCCTTGATAAATGAAATTAAAAGGAATTAAAAGAAAGAACTTTATAAAAACATATATACTTCAAATAAATTTAATGTAAATAACTACTTTAAGAAATACTTTCAAATATAATAATACATTGCATACAATACCATATAATAATTAAAAAATTAATAACGTAAAAAGCTTCATATTTATAAATTAAATAAATACTACCCTAGTGCATCAGAAAAAAAATTATTTATTATCAAATTAAAATATTTTAAAATAAGCATATTAAAGCAAAAAACGTGGAAGAATCTTATATTAATGAATATCGTACTATAATGACCAATTAACATGTCAGACTCGTAATGTATATATATTTCTCTATACACGTGAAGCGTACCTTTCAGGAATGTTGTAATTATAAGTAATACAAACGTTTGAGTATAATTGACCGTAATTAATTACATAATATTCTGAAATGTAGGACTGAATACTACTATCATTTATAATCTGAGTCCGTATAGAATAACACTAAAGATATACCTATAATACTTAACTCAACAATATTTATATGCCCAAAATAGAGACTGCAAGAGTTTTAAAACAAAAAGCAATAAAATATTATTTTCATTGAATTTGGAATAATAACACCTAACAAAAACTCTCCATAGAATAATCATCATATAAGATCATGGCATTCTCTTCCTATATCATTACAAGATAAAATATAAATATTTTATGGGGAAGGAATTTCAATTCTACCACCATTGCTTCATTATAACGAATAATAACTAATAACAATAATATAAAATCAATATAAAAAAATAATACGAAATTCCAATTTGCTTTGTACATACACACTTATAAATAGATAGCAGATAAGAAAAATATGATACATAGTTACATATAACGTTCTTCTAAATAACTTTTTAATACAACCAATTCATTCATATATTATATAACTTTTATAAATCATCATGCATATTATATATCATTATTGAGCAAGCACATTTAATCATTTATATCAAAATTACTCAAATTTTCGATTAGTTCTTCCATAACTTTATTAGATGTAAAATCTTCCGAGAAGTATTTTTAATAGTTTCTACATAGTATATACAAAGTCCACAATTAACTAAATTACAAAATAATTTTTATATTTTAATTCAAATAGGATAGTTAATTATTAAATCTCCGTTACTTATGTAGAAATTTTAAAAATATAAATTATCCGTCAAGGAGTTTTCAACAAGAAAACAATTTATAGCAATTTATATTATTATTTTTCTCGTAGAATAGCTATTAATCTCCGTTGACATTCTATTGTAAAATTTTAATATATTATTATTAATATTATTATTATTATTTTATTATTATATTATTTAACTTAAATTATATATTGTAAATTAATGATCAAAAGAAATTTAACTACTGTTCAAATATTGATTTAATACTTATATTTACTTTTATCTGTTTTCTCTTCGTCTTATTATATATATATAATATTAAAGGATTGTGAAACGTTTGTTTTATATATTAAATTTTATTTATTGAAATATATATCAAAATCAAGTAATTATATTTATATATATTTAATTAATCATTAATTGTTCTGGTATACAGTACAAATTAATAGTCATTATAATTATATTAATTATATCTATTATTCAAAACTGTTTGACCTTTCTTATTAATATTCTTTCTATTAATTATTTAATTAAATATTTATGAGTCATATATAATTAATTAATTGAATATAAGAGATGAATAACAATAAATTAACTACGTTATATCGTATTAAAATTATCATAGAATATAAATACAATTAACATTAACCAATAATCAATATAAAAATAAATTAAATTTATATATATTCATGAATTAATTTTATTTACAAAATTTTTTAATTATATTTCCGAAAAGAATTTCAATTATTAATTATTATAATTATTAATATATTTATTTATTATTATTATATATTATATTAATTTTAATTATTTTATTATATATTATTATTTATTAATTAATATTATACTAATATACTGTAATGTATCTATTCATGGCATAAATTCTGGTTCTAGTTCTTAATTACAATCTTCTTTCATAATTTTCATCTAATATAATAATAAAATCTTTACATTATTTATTTATTATTATTCAATATTATTATATTGGCACCTCACTTTACACATAATGTTTATGATTATATTATATTATAGCTATTATAAAATATAAAATAATTATGAAATTTAATTTTTCAGTTTTTATTTTATCCATTATTGATTGACAACAATGTTTATAGCTGGAAAATTAGCCTTGCTTATTTAAGTTATATATCAAATATTATATTATTTATTATTATTATTAGTATATATTCATATATATTATTTTTATTAAACATAATTTAAGATTATGAAAAAAATCTCATAATCACTACACACTGATTCTGGATATACCCTATTCAATTCCGAATATTAAGATCATTATAATCTAATATTTATCCATTAAATTATTTATATTACAAACAGTTAAAATATCGATCCTCTACACACTTATCATTATCTATTTAAGAAGAGGCATCAGCTATATGTTGATCTCAAAAATATAACTTAATTAACAATGAATGAAATTAAGAATGAATGTATTTTATACCCGTTTTACTCTAGACCTGCTTTAAATGATCTTTAGACATGTAATAAGTTTAAAATATTAGACCACATATTACATATATAGGGCAAACTTGACATACCTATTTATTACATCATCAAAAGAGAATTTCATATCGCGATATATATAACGATACCTGCTGAATTAAAGATATGAAAATTGTAACCTACGGATACTGAATAATATATTTATTATTTTATATTTATTCATATAATATATTAATATTTATATATTATTACTGATTATTATTAATATTATATTTATTTATAAATTTATATTATTTATTATATATTATTATATTAATAGTTTTTTAATTATATATTATTTATTATAATATTATATTATATATTATTATTTATCATATATAATTTATAATTTATATTATTTATTAATTATTTAATATATTCTATTATTATATGTATCTTAAATTATTTCCTTCTTTTAACATTTTTAATTTTTGCTCCATATTATGATAATATAATAATATAAAGTTATTATTTAATTATATTTTTAGGGATATATATATATAGACTTCCTACAACTCTTTGCTCATCCAAATCAATAATAAACTCTATCAACAAGCAACCCTCTAACTTTTAACTAACCCCGATTACCCCAATTTATACCTAATCTCTACTAACCGTGAAATAACACTAAACTCTTAATGTCCATATAGACGAATACCTATTATCTCCAATCACTATTTCTCTTAATATGCAAATTCAATTCCCCACACTACCTTAAATTCTAATAAAGTTTCCTAAAAATAAATATTATTTATCTTCTATAGCAAATATATTATACTTACATAATATATATATATACTAATATATATATAAATAGTATATATATATAATAATTAATATTAATATATAATATATTATATAATATATATAGTAAAATATATAATATATTATATATATAATATATAATTTAATATATATAATATGTAAATTATATTATATGATCATATATATATATGATTATGTAGTATATATATTATAATTATAATTAATATATAAATAATTAAAACATAATAATATATAATATAATATAATATATATATATATATATATATAAATATGTACTATTAATATATTATAATATATAATCATAATATATATTAATTTATAATAATTTAATGTATGTGTATATTTATAGATATATATAATTAATATAATTATATTTATATAAGTAATATATATATATAATATATATTATATATTATATATAATATATATGAATGTATTGCAGATATATTATATTATGATAATTATAATAATAATAAATTATTAATAATTAAATATAATATATTAATATATTGTATAACATCATATAAAAATAATAAAAAAAAAAAAAAACTGTAACAAGTCGTAAATCAAAGTCCATGGTACTTCCTACATAGATATCACTAGTAGTTTAAAAACATGATTTATACATCCTAGCCTATTTGTAGTATATAAACATATAACCATGTATATAATGTACGTAATTTAATCTCTCCCC
>JABUQX010119044.1:0-13867 GCA_015478945.1 Trachelipus rathkii | reverse complement strand
GTTAGTAAGAGAATGTCTGAAAGAAAGGAATGGGAAGTTTCGGCAAGAGCGGCGAGAACCAGAAACGCAACATAATATTAGGTGTGAATGGCGGTTTTTTTGTGAGGGGGTTATGGGGTTGTGGCCTGTGGGCATCCTGGTTCAAGGAGCTGAAACCACTACAATTTGTACGAGAGATCATCACAAGTGAGCTGGATCCAACGTTGGAAGACCCCTGTGAAAGGCCTCCATAGGTAGAATCTTTCTTTTTATCTGCGACGAGCTTTCAACTTCAATGTGGCGACCCGGTGGCTTACATAGGTGGGGGGCTTTCCTTCTCTTCTTACTAAGTAAGTTCATGTTTTCCTTGCTACTATTCTGTTTCCGGTGAATGTTGTGCACCTCACCCCTAATCTGGTGAAAGGAGGAGATGATGATGATGATGAAGAAAGGCGGTTAAGCACAAGGTCAAATGAAAGGCAAGTCTCGTTCGCTATTAAGCCTCTCTAGCCCTTCAAAATGTGAGAAAGACAGAGCATTGAAGATGTCGTGTCTGGGCATGACCCCAAAATTATTTTCTTATGAGCATTGATGGTACTGTCCATCTGTAGCTTGCGAGGACATTGTTGTATTTTGTAGTTTATTATGTGTGTAAACTTGATTACCTTAGTGACAGAATAAAGTTATTCGGAGAATAATGATGATCAGATAATTAACCCCAATGTTGGTGATAAATTTAGTTAAAGTACTGAGTCAGGTCTTGTTAAGAGTAACGGTAATATGTGTTAAGATATGTGAAAAAAAATAAGAGGTAGTTAGTACGGACGGCTTTGGCATACCTATGGTTGAGGTAGTTAGGTGGTTGAAACTTGACTGGAGAGAATTAGTGAGAGTGAAAAAGTTGATAAGACGAAAAGTCCTACTCCACATAATCAAAAAGAGTTTTAGATGTATAAGCATTTGATTTAACAAGACAAGTTTTTCTCAAATGTTTAACCATTTTGTTGCGTTTACGTATTTGTTACACGTACTATGTACAAAGATAAACAACATCCCTATACAGATCATCCTGTTTTGCATCATCCCTATACAGATCAGGCAACTAGGGTGGTGTCGAGAAGTTCCGAAGGCACTTTACAACTTAGAACCCTTAGCCTCTTAAAGCATATTTAGCGAAAGATACCAACTTAGGTGATATTTAGGATATATGTTAGAAGAAAAGTCACAAATAGAAATTGCAAGAAACTAAAGATAAAGGAAGGTTTGACTCGAGTTTTTTAAGCCGTTATAGTTGCGTGAACACTTGTGTCGATTAAATGAATAAAGGAATAAATTTTCTTGAACCCAATAAAGAAATGAAAAAGATCAAAGGTGCCCAATGCCATCCTCTTAGCAGTATATATTTTCTGTTGGATAAGTCGCTCTCCAAAATGAAAACAGTAATGTGAGGTAGAGTCATTAGCATAAGAATGGATAGGTGATGAGGAGAAAGATAGATCATTAATGAATATTAGAATGGTGGTATGGGATAGTACAAAACTCTAAGCAGGTCTGTGGAAGCGAGGCCGCGAAGCAGCGGACCGTAAGGTTTTGGGTAGAGCCGGAGTCAGAGCCGGTTTTTCTTTTGTGTGGAGCCGAAGTCGAAATATTTTTTGGGTGACGACGGGGCCGCATAGGAGCTGGCAAAAAAAAATATACCTGATCCACAGAACTGCCTCTAAGAAATGCCACTATTAACAGATTTAAAGGATGAACGAATCCTTCTTCAACCGTTATTATAAGAGCCAATGGAAATTTAATCAGAGAGAGATTTGCAGAAGAAAAAAAAAATTTAAAAACTGCAAAAATGATGTTTGAAAATAGAAGTTTTATTCTAGACCCTGTCGAAAGATTTCGATTTGTCTGGCACTACAATAGAAAATTCATCAAAATTTCAAAAAGCTTTCGAAAGTTACTTACAGAAACCATACTGGAAATATACGATATAATAAGATGAATTAAGGCTCTCCCATATCTTTAAGAATAGATTGGAAAATTCTTGAAGAACAGGAGTTAGAGGTATAGGATGAAAGGTGCCAGCGAGAATGAAAAGTAAATGAAAGAATTGAAACAATTTACCAATTTAGCCCTGGCAGAGTGCAATCTCGAAAAAGCAGGATTTGAGACCCACTAGATAAATACCCTTTCATAATATTAAGCTGAAAAAGAGAACAGAAATCTTAATTGGAAATTAAATCATTATGATAGGCAAAAATTAGTTGCAGGGAGGCTGAGAACAAGGAATTACACCGGAAATGACTTAAGTGAATTTAAAGATAGTTTGAATGATGATTTCAGTTTTAGCAGAAGGTTAAACAATTATGTAGCCGTCAGAAGAAACAAAACAGGATGAAAGAGAATAAAGGATAGTTGGAAAGGAAATGTGCCAAAATGAACAGGAAGAGACACATAAGCTGTATGAGTTTCAGAAGGTTAAAGACAGTCTTTGTGACGAATACCACGAGAACGGTGAGAGTTGAATCAAGTTTATGAGCTTCAATCAGAGGAAAATAAAATAAGACGTACCATCGTGACAGCGAATATTCTCCCAATAGCACACTCTGTGCAGGGAAATGAAATAAGATGTATGCCTCCTTAACACGAAATATCTTCTCAGCAAAGCGCTCTGAACAATCTGAGGGATACTTCTCATAGTAATTACTCAATGGGAATGAAAAATACATCTCGCCGAATTATAAGGCTGATTCTGCGAAAGACTAAGATTTTAGAGATTAGTGGAAGCATTAACAATAGTCAGTAGCGTTAGGTAATAAACAATACAGATGAAATTAATTGTAGAGTGGCAAGAGAGGCGAAAAGGGTAGAGAATTTAGACGACTCCGAAACAGTAATGCAAGATCGAACATCGTTAGCGTAGATATGCACAACAATAATGGAAATCGAGGATAAAAATAGTTAGAAGAAACATTTTTTTTTTGGTAGACCAAACTCCCACAGCAGAATATGAAAACTTTATAATAAAGGTGAAAGTGGGGGAGTAGTGGAAGTGACAACAGAGGTTCTATTTGAACTACAAAATATTTTTTTTTATTTTGGGGGAAAGAAATGTGCATAAGCGTTATGAATTAGAAGTTCAACGAGAAGCAAGCTTGAAATGCAATCTGTGTGAATAAGATGATAAATGAATGAACACACATTGCCTAAGGAATTCATGAGGAGTCAAAACCAGAAGAAATTCTTTCACTGGTTGCGCACATAAGTTCAATTTCTACAAACACTTCACTCATATAAATTTGAAAAACTTACAAAAACCTGCTTTTAATGGTTCAACAACTCTCATGACAAACGTTGTTCCTTTGGGAATTTCTTTAAGCATTTTGGCTACTTCGAAATGTCTTTTACCAACTAAAGATAATCCGTCAATTTTTTCGATGTGGTCACCTACCTGCAATAAAATGAAAAAGTTCAAACACATATCGTCATAATTCTTTAACAACAAAATGAAAATGTAACCCTATCCTGAAAAGCATTGAATTTTTTAGTTTTCCTCTCTTTTATATTATATATATATATATAATATATATATATAATATATATATATATATATATATATATATATATATATATATATATATATATATATAATGTATATATATTATATAATATATATATATATATATATATTATATATATTATATATATTAAAGGGGATTGAGTCATAAATCAGAGCATGCCTGGAGGAGGAAAATGTGAGTTTGGCAGAATGACACGAGAAGAAAGGATGCATAATAGGATGAGTGGAATGGCAGGCGGTTTTTCGCTGAAGGGGCAGTATTGGTTTGTGGCATGCACAGGCTGAACTGGAACCCCACATTGACGAGATGACACAGTTGAGGGTTTGCGCCGCTCGTGAATTTTCTATCGATGCCACGCATTTCATCGGCTGGGGGTAAAAGGGGACTGTTAAAAGGGGGGGCCATTCTTTTGACTTGCGTCATGTTCTACTACTTTTCTGTTCCGGTATATGATATCACCTGATATGGGGTAAACTATTATATAGTATTATATACCATATATACTATATATACACCTATATCACTCATCATATAATATACTATCACTATATTTTATAATATATATAACATAATATATATATACTATATATATATTATATTATACCCCTATATATATACTCACTCACTCACTCTCCACCTATATAATATATATATATAACTCTCTTCACTTCTGTTATAAATCATAATTAAATGGATCCAATGCACTGCTCAAATGTAATAATGCATACTGACATCTTACTATGCTCTGCTTCATTTATTATTATAATATATTAGTATCATCTTTTGATGTTCAAATATTATTAATTTTCTAGTTCGTATATAAATAGATTACAAGAAGTAGAGTGTACAAATGAGAGATAGTTATAAAATTTGGAGGACAATAGCAAATTGCCAATTTTGATATATCAACCTAAATATAGTGTATAGTATACTAAATACAACTAACTATATCTTGATAGTATAGTATAGGTAGGGATATAATAAAGACTTCCTAGTACTGCCTTATGAACACTAATAGGATAAAAGAACTCATATTTATATTATATGATACCCTCACCAGTACGTTATAGTAATAATATTATACCTCGCCTAAAGTATGAGTTACATACCTTCTACTTTAAGTAAAGATAGTATATATAATTTAATAACTCACTGTATATAATAATATTTAAATAATAGTAATATATATATCCAATATACATATAATTTTAAAAATATGTACTCACTCCGACATTACTCCTCCTCCCATATTACACTTACGGTATATAGACATATATATATATATATATATATTATACTACGTCATAAAAATATTAGAAATTGAGACAAAAGTAATAATGTTCATGAGAGTGCCATAAGCATAAAGAGTCAGCCTAATAATGATAATCATATTAAATTAGTGCATTAGTATGGGACTTTCGTTAATTTTAAAAAAGGTAATTAAAGAAAAACTAAATTAAAAAAAAACCACTACTTTAGTAATAACAATATAGGTGATGCAAGTGGTAAAAATTAAAAGATGTGTTTGAATGTATTACAAGCCATCTAATACTCCTATAAGAATTATAATGAATATATATATTCCTCGAATAAAATATCTCAGATATTTCACGAATAATATTTCAAAAAACTTATGTATTTTTTAAATTATTTAGTATGGTAAACACATTAAAATATATTGAGAAAAAATCGAAAAGGATTTAGAGAGTAGATATACAAGCTTTTTATAAGCTGAACTTTCATCCCTATGTGTGTGATCTAGCTACGTTATTATATTTAAGGAGATAAGGATTTATTCCCAACATACTCCATATGTTGTGTGATCTTACGATTTTTGTTATAATTTTATGTTGAGAGGACTAATTCCCAAACATCCTTAATACTTAATCAAGTGCTTAAATGTTATGGTATTATAGGTAAAAAAAAAAAATGTTAAAATAATTTTAAAATAAATGTTTATTGTCTATTTGTATTTTGTATGACTTAGTCGATTAAACCAATTTTTATTATGAAATTTATTTGGTACATTTTAATTTTTTTTTATTTGAATTTATAAAAAGAATAATATGCTTACTTGCCTATTTGATAGGAGATTTATAATCATCTTTAATATCCTTTCCATCTTCGAATTGTAAATATAAAAATGAGATAATAACTTTTTTAATAAATATGGAAGTAGGAATAAATGTAAATGCTTAATAAGAGAGTTATATTGATCCTCAATAAATAACAAGATAAGGTGCTAATAATCCTGTCCAAGAATAGTCTTACTACAAGATGAGATAATTACAATTGTCCCCATAAGTCTCTTAATATGTCTCCCTCCCTCCCAGCACAAACCCCTAAAGAAGTGTTGTAATTCTGGTAGTGATTAACGTCATAATAAAATGCACCACTACGACCACCAAACAACAATAGGACTAACTCCAGATAGTATAATATAGAGATTTTAAATTACTGGAAATAGTTTCTCAGAGAAAGCATAGGACATTCTTAATAAAATTGATCTCTCACAAAATCTTAGATTAGGTTTTGAGAAGAGCCTTGCCAATTTTTAAATCCTTTTAACATAATAATTTCATAGCAATTACAAAGTTAATTTTCACGAAGCATTTACACTTTAATCAGATCTTAAACTAAAACTTCCAATAAAGAGCAAGTTTGTTATTTCACGCACTGTTTATATTTTATTAAAACTGTTTCAAACAAGTGAGTAAATGGAATTGAAGTGTGGTCCAAACATTTTGGAACGAAACAAAGTAATATTTATTTACTTACTTTCTCTTAAGCCGACTTAAAATAACCACTACGTCAACTTGCATTACGAAAGGCACTAAGGAATACCCAATGTAAGTATTAATCGGAGGAATATATTCAAGTGGTCTCCATAGGTTAAGCCACTAAGTGAGGTGACAGACACAACTTAAATTTTTATGTAGAAAACACTAGGATATACTCTAAAAACATACATATAATAATATAAGAAATAGGAAAAACGAAATACCTCTCTCTCTGTGAGGAAAAAAAGTTACATGGCCCCTCTCAAAGTGTGTAGAAAAAAGCCCTTCATAGGTTTGTTATTAAAAAAAAGGGTCTTTAAGAAAACCTTAAAAAAAAAGAGATTATGTTCCTTTTTTTTTATTCTATATGGCTCAAATGAATTTTTGATAAAATGAAAAAAAATACATTATATCAATGATGTCGTTTTATAATTTTTGGAAGGACTACAGAGCAGCATCATACTTTAATAACAGTACATACAGTGAGATATATTGTATCGAATATATCATATATTTATAGCCATATAAAGATAGAATACACAAAATTATGAGATGGTGACGATGGCAAAATATATGATATTACAGCATCATAAGAAAAGTATATAGATATCCACAGGTGAATAGGCGGAGTTACCAGTAGCATTGTACGGAGGATGCTGTATTTGTTGGTGTAGGTAAAAAAAGTTTGTTTTTTTTGTCTTAATTAAAAATAAGAGAAAGATCGTAGATGTGTTACGTTCCATCAAGAAACGGGTGGATATGCAAGGAAGTAAACACAATCTAGACAAACAGACGAAAGAGGGAGTGATATAACTGATCTATATGAAACACTTATTAAAAGCAACAAGAGGTTCAATCTATTCTCCTACAAAGACTAAACTTCCTGAAAGAGATGGTACAAAATAAAACAAAATATATATATATCAATTACCCACAGGTTAATTATCAATTTTTAAAGGAGAAAATAATATATACTTTATTTTGTAATAATTTTTTGTCGTCTAAAAAAACAAGTTTAATGGAAAGGTAATGCATAATTTTTAGTCTACATATAGTTTTTTTCTTAACGGATTAGCTCTTTTAACGGACATTTTTTTTAACGGCCACTTTTAATGAACGTTGCTTTTCATGTATCTTCTCATAATTTTTTTTATGCGAATTTTAGTGTTCTTATCTTATGCGGATCAATTTTTTTTTTAATTTGCTTATTATCCTTCTTCGAGGACATTTAACTAACTAGTATAAAAAAGAGAGATAGCGAATGATATAATAATAATAGGTAATGGGTAGTGTGAGAGATTAGCCAGTCTAAACTAGAATTATTAAAATTCTAAATATAAATGGAGTAAATAATTTTATGAGAAAGAATATATTTGTATTATCTCATATAAATTTGATTGACATGCCAGCTAGGACATTACAACTCAGAAATCACTGTGAATAAATATGAATAATAATATAATCACTGATAATCTCCCTCGAATTAGATAAGTCCATATCAAACTCGAAATAATAATAATATAATATATATATGATATATATATATATTTACGGATAAAAATAAACTAGGTAATAAGAAACTAAAGCAATAGAAAGTAACAATGCAAAAAAAAAAGTAATTTAGAAATAAAAATTATAAAATTCTATTTGTTATATATATAGTTAATAATATATTAGTGATGGAACGATTAGATCGTCATCACGCTCAGTCGTCATCAGCAAGAGAAAATCGGACAACCATTTTTAATTTATCTCCATCCTATCGTCATCGGCAAAACCTCCTCTCGAACACGATCTCTGTTATCGCCGACTCTCACACGTTTGAAACTCTCATAATTAGTTAAAGAAATTATATAGAGAAATCGTAATATTATATACTGCAATAATAAAATAATAAATGAATAATAAAATAAATAATAAAAAATGAACTAATAATAATAATAATACAATAGAGATATATATATGAATACTTCCTTTATCAACCAATAAATAAATAATATATAAGATTATGTAAAATCAAGCTCTATAATAATTATGTTACTCCAACATAATTTATAGATCCTGTGGATTACCTCCTTGCTCTTATAATTAACATTATGGTTTGTTAAATTTCTTACGCTTTATTAACTGTGGTTTTTATTTCTAAACCTTGCTTGAACATTATCAAATTACTACTTATAATCTCAGTAATCTTTTTTTTCTCTCAACAAATCTCAGCATTTTCCATTCATATCATATATAGCTATATATATATATATATTATATTATATATATATATTTATAATATATATTAATATATTAATAATTAATATTAATTATTAATATATATATATAATATATAATTATATATATATTAATATTACTACGTATATATATATTATATATATATATATATATATATATTAAATTAAATATATATATATATATATATATATATATATATATTATATAATATATATATTAATAATATATAGACATATATATATAAATATATTATACATATATATAATATATTATATATTAATATATATATATATATACCTCAAAAAGAATTATTGTATTAGATTTTTATAATACTAGACAATATATATTATGTTATTTACACTTAGCATAAAATTTTATTTCATTTCTTTCACAATTTAAATAAATTTAAAAAATATATATATATATAAAAAAAAAAAATTAATTTTTAATTTAAATACTTCCAATATCTGTTATTACATTACATTTTATATTTTTATTCACTTTTGTTTCCTTATACTCCTCAATAAACTCTCTCTAATATCCCCCCATTACGCTCGATGCACGATGTTTCCAAAAACCCCCCCCCCCGTTTTATTTATATCTGCCGGAAATACTTTTACTGCAAAATAAATCTATCTTAAAGTTACCGAAAATCAAATTATTCTTGATAAATTATTAATAAATAACATTTCTTGATCCCTTTTATTGCAATACATATATTGAGAATAATGTATCACATTTTATTTTTACATTAGAGATTCACTGACAATCTTTCTCCTTTAAAAACATGTCTGTTATAATTCGATAAATGAAGTTGCAATTTATGTTTCAATTCTTCCCATCAATGAATAATCTGGACTTCTTCTCTAGGAACGTTTTTTTTTTTCCTGTTATCATCCGAAGGACACCATCCCCCCTTCTCTCTCCGACCCCCTCCTCTCCCCCTCGCTCGGGCGACCAGCGAGTCACGCTAAAAGAGATCATACTTTTAAACTTTACAAATTGTTTCTATAGAGCGGCGTTTTATATGGGTCACAAAAATATTATGCCAAACTTAATTGGATCCTGGATAGAAGAAAGATACTAAAATTGATTATCTCTTTGTAAGTTTCAAATGTTTCTCATTTTCGATTTCTTTTATTTATTATTTTTCATTTAACTGTAACAGTTTTTGCTCTAAATCTCGTAAAGGAAAAATTTATTTGTGCTGCAATTTTGAGCAGTGATGGAAATTAGACTCTCGTTTTAAGTGCATAGTGAGGTATTATTTATTTACTTATTGAGGCTTTTTTTTGCCCTTACCTTGAAGCATTTATATATAAACCTACCCCACTCAGCTTGAGTTGGTTAAAATGAAATGTTTTTATTAGAAAGCACCCGAAAGGCTTAATCTCTTGAAGTATTCTTATTTTTCCTTTTTCTCTTCTCTTTCACTCAATTTATATATTTAATTTACTTTTGAATTATAAAATCAGTATTTATTTTATAATTATAATTATATTTAAAATTTCCTAAGCATATCCTCCACTTATTGTATTATATAATTTATATTTTATACTCAGCTTTATAAGTTATTAGACCAAAAAAAGCCTTATCTATATACCCTCGGTCTTATATATTATTATTTTTTTTGCAAATGATTTTTATTCCTCTTTTCATTTTTAAAAGTGATTGTAATTTCTATCCAACAAAATGAAACTTCCCTTTCTTAAAATTATAAATGCTTATCTGAATAATGTAAACGTAGGTAATTTACCTAATCTTTGCTCTTCATTGAAACTCCTATAAAAACTTATAACCCCAATATCAAAGTATGTATAAATATATTATGAATAACAATAATTATATTAGTGATATTTAATAATAAAAATGTAAAAAGGGCTAAAGTTAATTAATATGAAAGTGCACTATAGTAGGCCCGGACGTTAGGTTGATTGATGATGAGTCGTTAAGAAATTTTATTATAGATAGCTTGTTCTAATTTTTATTATTAGAAGCCAATTATATAAGATAGTACCTAATAGTAATTATAGGAGCCACAAATATATAATTTAAACTTGTTATAGATATGTAAATGATTTACTTCTAAATACTTTCCCATTACATAGTAGAAATTTTTTAATTTATATTTTAGTTTTTTACGCTTCGAAATAGACTTTACCAAAAAAGTGTATTTTGGAAGTGAAAATTGTTATATTGTCCTCTACTCCAACTTAAACAAATTTTCATTTTTAATTAGTTTAAATACTTTTAATTAATACCTTCCAATTCTTCTCCTTACATTATTAATTAAACTCTTCTCTCTCTCTTATAAAATATTTTAAAATCAACAAAAACTATAATATAGTTATAAAGTCCCTACACTTGTCTTAAGATGTTATTTGTGTTGTATTTTAAGTTTTACAATAGATAAATTTTTATTTATCTATCTCTCACTTACATCTAAATATACTTTCGCCATCAAGTCTATTTTTAGAGGAGAATTATTGATTCCCTGATCAGCCACACCCCTATTATGCCCATAAAATTTCTCTCATATCACTTTTGTGGTGATTTGAATGTCTTATGATCACTCCGTTTTTTTACACTTTGAAATGAACTTTACCAAATTTGAGTGAGTTTATTTGAATAGTATAAAAAACTGGTTTTTTTCACACACCCCTCTGATGCAGACGATTTTTTCTTCTATCTAAGACTTTTAAAATTTATTTACATATAACCAAATAATTACTGTGCTTGCAGTATTGTTATTATCATTAGAAAATATCTAAACCATATTTTTTAGCTTTAACTTTTTTTTTTATATTCATACTTTCTTCTATACCAATTATTAAAACAAAAAAATTTATTTTGGGAAGTGGAAAAAAATTTACCACATGGCTCACTCCTCTGATGAATTTATTTTTTCTATTGAGGAGTGCGATATCGAATTTTTTGGAGAGTTTTTTCATATTAAATATAAGATCTAAATAACCATCATCTCAAGGCCTAATTTCCTGTGTTATAGACATTTTTCTTCATTTTTATAAAGAACCTGGACCAACCTTTTTGTGGTTAATAATTAAGAAAATTACTTGATAAAGCTTAAAATGCGAGGGTTTTCATTAAATTTATATAAGATATTAAAATTTATAAGATAAATTAAGGAAATGTGCTTTGAAAATCTAATTCTCTCTAGTTAGTTTTACAGTTTTTTTTCTGAGAAAAATTATATTTATTTGGAAATTTCATGGCCTACCATTGGTATAGATAATCTTGTTTTTGGCAAACTAAAGATTAATTTGAAAGATCTCCCTTTGGCCATATAAAAGTCAGACCATTTTTTTTCCCGGTTATATTAATATATATTATTTATCATTCAAGAGGTTTTCAAAGTATCTGTTAAATTTTGTCTTATTGCACTTTTCTCATTTGAAATTCATTGATTTGGTATTTATTATTTTAAACCTTACTTCAACCTTCAAATGAAATATTTGAGGTGTTGATAAATTGTATAATATAATTATTAATATTATTATATTATTATTAGTATTTTTGGGTATAGATAGTAGTAGTGATTGAAAATGACTCGATTTGTGGAAACCGAGCTGTGAGTTTTGGCGGACGAATCAATAAATGGAATAATTCCAGAAAATGGTCTTAGAAATTGGTCTGATTATTATTTAATGTAACTTATATTCATGAGATATAAGACATCTAGCCCTATTTCTTCATAATTATGTTATAAATATTTTTTTTATAAGGCTTTACCATCTTAACTTCTACCTAGCATAAACTTCTTTTGAAAATTTTTACCTACTGAAAGACCAGATGTTTATCGATATATTAATCTACAAAATATTTAATAAATGGATTTTTAATGGGGTATATGAATGCATTATTTTTCAACTTAGTACTCTTAACTTGTAATATACAGTATACAACATTATTGTCCTATTTACTAATGTAAGTTATATTTTTAGTGATTCGTGATATATTGCATAGTGATAAAGTTATTATTTTAAATTACGAGATTTTTGTTTTTGTATATTTTTTATTTTTAATTGGGTAATCATAAAACAAGTAATATAAAAGTAATTCTTTTCTATTACCAGTGGTAGGTTACTGTTTCTAATTACAAACAGTTTGTGATTAATAAATTTCACTTATAAAATTTTGTAGGCGTATCTGGTTTTAAGGATAATAATTTTATGGAAGTTTTAGTTAAGCTTGGGTTTTTATGTATGTTAGCTATAACATCTATGTATACTCCTTCTAATACACTTTTCACCAAAAAGTATATTTAGACGTGGCCACAGTCTGGGCGCAAACATTATATAAACTTATGTATAGTTTACGTATCGATTTCTTTTCTCCAATTTTTTATATAATTTATTTCATATAATTCACGCCATTGAGAATTTAAATCTAAAATCTTATATCATTCTCCGACAACGGAAACCCACTGAAAAACTTTTTTATATATAACATTCGATCATCTGTATTCTTGTCTCCAAACTCACTCTCACTCTTGATCCTCCCCTTCTCTCCCAAGAATCGCTTAAAGTGGAGTGAAATTTGTGTTTACACTCAATTTTTGCTTACAAGCTGAATTATATTTTATATAACATTTTCATTAAATTATAATTTAAGAGAGGTATAATTTATTTACAGTTTAGTATCCTTTCGTACCATTATTTGTATGTAAATGGCCTTAAGTAGGCAAAATTGGGTTAATATATAATTGGTGTTTTAATATGCCCTCCGTAGCATGCACTGGGAAACTCATAGACATAAAGATGAGTCAATGTATAATTTTTTATTTTCCACACAAGTGATTTAGATTCGATAAAGTCCCAAAGTGAAAATTTATGGCATACTGAGTATCTACCGTTTAATATGCCTCTAACCCACATTTATATAATATTTAGAACCAAAGACGGTTCCTCCTCCTATTATATTACTCGCCCCATCTTTATAATATCTAAGTTGTTGTCGAGCATTTTTCTTAGTTGACTTAAAAATAATTTTTTCTTTTGGTGGTAAAATACATGCATCTCACCAATCCTTTTCACACTTTTATTCCCAATTTGAAAACTTCTCTAACTTGGTGTATGTTAGATTAATAATTTTTTTTAATGGATTTTAACTTCTATTGATCTGGAGAACTTAGGTAATGTAAACATTTTTATAATTTCAGCGTTTGAATTTCTTTATTGTATTTTTTTTAGCATCTCTACACTGGGTTTAATCTTTCTACATTTCTCAAAAAGTCCTGCTATATTGATACCTATCCTCCTCTCTTTGGTT
>JABUQX010119043.1:0-52500 GCA_015478945.1 Trachelipus rathkii | reverse complement strand
GTCTCTATCTTTCTCTAACATCTTGTGGTTCAAGCAGTGGATAAACCAGACCTATTTTTTCTCACTATAAACAAATTTTCGTAATTCTGATAATATTTTCAGTTATTAAAACATTATTCACTAACAACTATATATAATTGTTCCATCAGAATTATATAAGGTACTCATCCGTGCTCAATAACAAAATTGTGCAACAGACTCTGGTTGAATAAATTTAAAATGTCTTACTACACACTCGCAACTCTTAGTGCACCTAACATATACCCCCTGCTATAATAGCTACATATTAAAATTCCTTTAATAAAGCTTGTACAACATAATAAAAGGAGTCCAACTGTTGTATATAGTAATTGCCTAAAAGCAAAAAATTTAATAATCAACACATTTGCAAATCATCATGTCCAATACCACTGGCCGATTAATTTTCTAAATATAAGACAATTAGAAATACCGGTATTAAAAGGTTTTTATACAAATATCCATATATCCACGTGCAGTATCATAAGTTATTATGGCTCACTTATTTTAGGATATTAATACTCTACAGGTGTCATCATGTATATACCCCTCATAGTATGTTATATAATTGTCAAATGAAGCGGAATACCCCTTTTTGATTATCTGGTAGTTATCATATTTTAAATCTATTCTCTTATTGTATTACACCACCTCGGTGCCTGCTTAGATTTTAACACCAATATTTATTATAAGCCTACCATGGTGATGTGCATTCGAGAGCGTCCAAGTCTAACACGTATGATCATCTTTATCCTATCATTCTAATTATTTACTTTATTATTAACCTATTATTATTCCACCATATTTTATTTATAACTCAGCCGGGTTATAATAACTACTCTTCATATCTGTTAGGGTAGTATCTTATACCAGTAGCTTATATATACCTATCACCTTCTTACACTATGATGTAGTGATTACCCTCACATAACCACTAAATCTTTGAAGTGTATGTAAACCCTCTATATTTCTTCACTTCTATCTATCACTCCCTACACTCCTATTAATTACACCTCATCTTATGGTTGAACCCGCTAATCTTATATTCTACGGTACTCACTAGTACCTATATGTTACTATAATATATATAGCCTATGCTATCAGTGAGTTGCTACGTAACTCCTCATATATATATAGAGAACTCATCCATGATTACTGATATTGTTTTACTCTATCTTAACGTACCCTATATATATATTAATCTAATTTTCAGAAAGTTTCATCACATATATCTTTATTCTATACTGCCTGATATACTCTATTTATTTTATATTATACTTATATTTTTTCCAGCTGAGGATCCTACATCAGGGTTCTCCTAGAACAAACTATATCTCACTTTTATGGGGAGTTAAGTTAACGACACACAAGTAATCTATTCACACTACACATACATTTTCCAGCAAGAGGTGTATAAATTTGCTAAGTTGTTTTTATGGATACGATAATTAATTAGAATAATATCATAAGTGTGAGTATACTAATTTAGTATACTAATATTTCAGCATAATGTAAAATATTGTTTTATAATACTTATTAGTGATTTGGTTTTAGAGGGCATTTATACTTTAATTATATATTTATTATCATATATATCATCTATACTATATTTAATCTTATATTTATTATATTATATTTATATTATACAACTTATACCACGTCCCTCATTGGGACTCCAAATAATGTAACCTGGAGCTCCGAATTCCAAGTCCTGCCTCGCAAACAAACTCCGGGCTCCGGTCCGGCTATATGCTCCGTCATATGGACTTTCTTCTTCTTCGAGCTTCTTCTTCTTCTTCTTCTTTCTTCTTTTATCTTTATTCCCTTGTTCTTCTTCTTCAGTTTCCTCTTCCTCCTTTTTTTTTCCAGTAACAAAGATAAGTCAAAGCTGAGGCATCAATGATGAGTTCTCAGCTGAGGCACAAAAGTTGAGGACATACAAAGCTGAGAGCGATAAAATTGTGCTTTATATACACAACCTCTCGGTATCTGTGCAGTGTTGTGTGTGTATGTGGGTGTGTGTATGCTTTGTCGTGTGTGTGTGAGTGTTGGTAAGTGTTATGGGTGAATGTAGTGTCTATGGGTGATTGTAAGTGCCTATGGTGGATGTAAGTGTCTAATGGGTGTGTGTATTGGGTATAAGTGTTCATAGGTGTGTGTGTGTAAGATGTAAGGTGTAGTAATAATGTGTGAGCTTAAGTGTCTATGGTGGGTGTAAATGTTGTTAATAGCTCTACAGGTGTGCGTTGTGTGTACAAGTAGCCTTAGCGGGTGTGCTAGGTGGTGTGTGTGTGTATAGTAGCCTGCGTGGTGTGTGTGTTTGTGTGTGTGTGTGTAGGTGTAGGTAGGGGTAGGACAGTAACATACAGGATTAAGTTAAGGGGCAGATACTAATGAACTCCATTGTAGGCACACGTTCCCCTATCGAGTAGAATATAATAGAACGTCTAGATAACCTTGGAGTATTATTGGGTGGCTGGGGCTGATGTTAAATCGACTTTAGATAAACACGTAAGCGGGTGAAGAATTGTAGAATGATTGGGAATTGTCAGTATTTTCAAGTTATATTAATGACAGTTGAAAAGATTAGTTGACGACAATATGGTGGAAGAGAGAGACGCCGTTGAGTATTGAGTACAAGGCCGAATTATCACAGGCCAAACCGATTCAAAAAGGGGGGGCTATGGAGCGGACCTAAAGGGGGTCAACTCCGTCGGGAAGGAAGACTACCTAATTCACAACTGTAAGAACCTGAAAACAAAAAAGAGGACTTTCAATCTTTAAAATATACAACGCATTATCCATAATAGGGGTGCAGAGAGTAGCGAGCTGCACAATATAACAAGCCTATCAAAATAAATTAGTAAATGGGGAGTAAGAGTATCTAAATAAATAGGGGGTATTGTGTGGTGAAACAGTTTAACTATAAATTGAAAAACGTTATCGAGCATTTAGAAATAAATGAGTGCCGAAATTATCGCCTAGAAGTGCCTGAAGAGGGTTGGTGAGTAACCAAAAATGGTTAAGTGGAGGAAGGTTTAAAACAGTGGTTATGAGATTCTCTACAGTTAACAAATCTGATAGAAGGCAGGAATAATCAAACCGAGAAACGTGAAAGAATTTGTGATTTGATATGAAAAAGTAATGTGTGACAGCAACCTGTACATTCTGGAGGGCGCTTCGCTTATAGAGTTTAGAGCTGGTAGGTAAGAAATGCACACTCGCTCTGAGAGGAGGTTAGGTGGTTTTCTGCGACCTTATTAGTGAAATTATCGGGTGCTAACGGAGTGAAAGGAAAACTTAAATAAGTTTGGGTGACAAGACACATGGATATAAGCTCCTTAACTACACACAATGAACTCCTCACCAATGGATGGAAATCAAGTGGAGGATAGTGAGTGTTTACAAAGACGTAACCTGAAATATCAGGAAAGGCAAATGTTACAAATTTTTCATAGAAGACATGAAGGGAGAGTGTCACTTAGAATATTGTGTGAGAGATGAGAAAAGCAATAGACATAAAGAAAACGGACAATATTGGTGGTGGGCAACAAACAAAACGAGGACCACAGCCCACCGTATACAGGCGATTATGCAACGAGCTATACACAGGGGAGAACGTCAGTGTTAGTAGTTTTCGCAGCAATAGATATGCAGTTTAACAATAAGCCTTCTTAGACAGTCAAGTGGAAATTTTATTATGATCTATACTAGAACTAAAAATCACTGTGTCCACGGGCAGAAAAAGACACAAGTATTATTGGATCTAGAGCTTAACTCTCTACACGGCAGCGTATTGCATTATATGTAAGATAGATATATATATAAGAGGAGGGAGGATTGGGAATAAAAGAAGAAAGAATAATTTGTTATAAAGTCCGCGCCCGACGGAGAAACGCGACACCACTGGCTTTTGAAGCGTGCGAAATCGGGCTTGGGATTATACTTAGAGATAGGGATCGGTACTAGGTTTGCAAAGATCGTCCTTCTATAACAGGCTCGAAGAATGGTCAAGATACCCTTACACTGGCGAAAGCCAGTTTGTTGTGATCAGCCAGAGAACAGCTACATATCTCCACTCGGTCTTTCTATACTGACGATGTGGGATATAGGTGATGAACATGCAGTGGCGATATCTACTATCTTGCCAGTGTCAGATAAAAGATAGAACGCGAGCAATCGACTTAGGAGGAAACCACTGGGGTGGCGCTCATCGCAAAGTTCGTGTGAATGCTAACGAGATTAGAAGGTGAAAGAACATACTCAGTTTAGGGAACGACACATCGACTTAGTTGGTAGGACTGAAAAAAAGGGCACACACTCACTGATTTATGTAGGAATGAACCACACGCGAGCACATACGGTTACTACATGTAATAGTTTTTGGATGCAGAGTAGGAGAACAAAGACGCATACGTACGCAAAAAAACGCATTAAGGATTAGAGTGTTAGCAATGGAGAAAGCGGGTGTAAGAGGGACAAATCGGGATTCACCGCGGAGCTAGGAATCCGTTCTAAAAATGTCGAACGGAGAAATACAATAATGTAATGAGGACAATCTGGCTCGGGACAGAAGTAGGAAAAACGCCTACACAAAAGACATAATAGCTGAAATATTCCGGCTATTATATATCAAAGACATTACGGCTAATGATCCTTGAATCCACAAGAAGAGACTCGCAAGAGCACCTGTGGAGATCTCATAAGGTTGAGGTCGGAAGGTCACTCAATGCAATTATAATTAACTAACACAGGGGGAAAATCTGTATATGGTGTTGAGTGCGACAAACAATTAAATATTAGGCAGAACAATGGATGACATCGCAAGGTGATAGTATAGAATCCTAGATCCAGGGAGAGAGAAGAATTTTAAGGAGGAAATGATACTCTTAAAGGATACGAAGATTTACAAACTAGAGAGTGGGGTCGGGAATAAGAGATATGTGGTCGTAAGGTATATGCGGAGAGGAAATTACCATGGTAGAACATAAATTGGCAAGAATTAATGGTCGAAGGTGGAGGTCGATTTGATGTAACGATACAATGAAAGAGGTCAGGAGGAAAAAATACACAATTGAAGGGTTATAGGAAATAGTGGCGAGGCGGAGTGAGATGGGAGGGATATGTATTGGCAGCAGTCGATCAGGACTGGGACACCAAGCTGAGGGCCTCGTTCACACTGAAGACAAGTGTGCTAGGACAAACACATTCAGGAAGACAAAATCCCGGGTGCCGAGATTTGCAGTATCGTGTGACAGGGATCAGTAATCACGCACCTTTTAACAGCCAGGTTGTATACGTTGAAAAAGAGAAATGGGACCACAGTAGATGAAACTTATGGACGCACGAGAAACACAAGAAGAGGGAATACTGACAGTCGCAACAGAGTGGCAATAGGGTCAAGGGCGAGTACTCTAGGACGGCACACGCAATCCTGACACAAAGCAATGTCGAATTAAGCATATGAATGCAGAATCATTAATGTGAAAAAATCTATAACGGTAGAGAACATCTCATACACTGGGCAAGGAGTGAAACCACAAGCTGAGTATTTACGGGCCGAGTATAGTGACCTCAGACCCGGTATGATGTCTTCACTCACACACCCTCTAGAGTCGGCCGTGTACGAAACCACACGTCCTAGACATAATGGGGAAAGTGGGTAGCAGAACTGATTAAAGAGTGATAGCTGATCGGTTGGAAAGCCAAAAGGCACGAGCTAAATCTAGGCACCAATTATAGAAACATAAACTATCGCAACGCAGTTACTGGCTCGCTTTCCCCGTTGATATATACAACTGATAAAGCTAGAGGGAGGCATAACAGAAACTGAACAAATGTAGACCCGGGAGGTATGTAACTTCTAAGAAAGAACAACAGAAAGATAAAGGATGTTAACACTTAAATGCAGTGTTGTAAATGATGTCACTAAATAACAAGTGTATAATAGATGATGAGGATAACATTATGGAAAGGAAAAATTGATAGGAGAAGAGTAGAAAGTAAGGAAGTTATGGGTGTGAAGAGGGACAAACGGTTGGTATCAGCAGACTTTGTTTGTTTATCGAGGTGACGTCAGGTCCGGGGATCATTCGTTCTGGCAAGAAGCTTGCCATTATCCGTTTGCTAAGATGTTTTCTTTTTCAGTTGGCAAGAAGTAATTTTTTTTTATTTTAATATACGCTATCTATAATGAAGTTATTTTAGGTGAACAAATTAGCCCATGGGGTTTTCGGACGGAGAGATTGTAAGAGGCTTAAGAAAGAAATCGGTTTCTGTATGATTCACGCGAGTTAGTACAGGAGCGAGGAGTATTTATTAGGTAGGGTTGTGTGAGCTAAATCACAGCTAAAATGAAGTAGACAGAGTATATGGGAGGAGGCTGTATAAGCGAAACTCATAAAATAAAATATCAATCAGTAATATAACCCTGATAAATGACAAAATATTATCAATAACAGCCATATTTCCCAGAAATATCTTCTTATTATCCGTGCAGCTATTTACACTATCTATTACTAAATTATTGATTTTATTTGTTATATTTTACTTTTTAATTTTATTCTTGTTAGGTTATTTTATACTCTTTATTTTCAATTATTATTATTGCGACACATCTTCTATTTGGAACATGACTGGGGGACCAGACTCAGTATGGTGCTTTGGACTGACGGTGTTTTTTTTGGGGACCGGCATTTCATCTTATCATTACGATGACCGAGCATTACACCTTTGGTTACTTAAACCGGGTAGTAAGTTGGGCGAGGATTCTAATATCTTTGGGGTGAAGCAGTTTACAACTTACTCATAGTCGCGAACCCATCAAACTGCCTTATTTTGAGGGTGGTGATATGGTTTGCACTTGACCGTTGTGTCATCCTTCACGTCCATTTTTACTTAATTATAGCTTGACATCCCCTGCCCACTTCAACTACGGGTACACTTGATGTCAACTGCATAACATAATACCTAGTGTTTCGGTTAACTTATTCCTCTATTGAGTGTTTGTTCGTATTGTTAGACTAGACATCACTCTTAGGGAAAGGATGGGACCTACGGCCTCGGTTGTCAACGCCCAGGTACTAAGGTTAAATCCGTTTTCTTTCAACACTCAATAAATTTAGCATTAAGTACTTGTTTAATCTTTGTTGTATTTTTGTTGTAATATCACCACTTTTCTCTTCTTATCTTTTCTTTCCTTCTTCATATCTTTCCATATTCTTTTTTCCTGAAACAATCTCTTATTTTTGTTACCTCTATCTGATTAAGTAACCTTTTTGGTTTTTTTCTGCTTCTTCATTGGGTGGTTCTATATTTTTTCCTTCACTCTGAATATAGCTCCTGTGATCGACTAAATGTTCTTACCAACAGGCATATCTTTTCGATCGGGAATAACTGGGTTATCTCAAAGTTTATAAATTCGAATTACACCACTACTACGATTTTTAGTTCGGTCTTTACCTTGAAATGGGGTCTCGATGATTATCAAGTTATATAGGAAATCCATTCGTTTTCTATTTAACAAAATATTCTTCTAACAACTTGAATACCTACCACTACCCTATATGATCATATATATCTTTTATTTTTAATATTAATTTACTTATATTTATTATTTTTTTATTATTAACTATTATCCTTATATTTTTATTATTTATTTATATATATATTATATCTTTTATATTATATATATATTTTAATATAGTTTATATTTATCATATATATATAAATTATACAATCTAATACTATAATATGTCATATCCAAGTATATTGCTACTCACAGCTTCGAACTGTATTTGAAAATAATCAAACATTATGCCCATTATCTACCGCTACCGAAATTATTTTTTTGCTTCAAACCATATTTTTGTATCCATTTCAGATGCATAAAGAGTTTTTATGATGTTATTCTTTCCGGCTATGTAGTCGTGATTGATTCCATATAGGTTAGGTCTTAACATATAAAGCAATCAACAATTGCTTACTGTTATCTTTTGAGTTTCCCCATCAAAACTTCTCTCAAAAAGTTTTGCTTCAACCTGTCACTTTTCTCTTGTTGATTTTCCTCTTTTTTTGTCTGGTTTTCAAATTTTGTAAAGTTTTTTATTTATGTTTTTCAGTTTAAGGGGCCTTTTTCTCTTCTAAGGTTGTCATGTTTCAACATGTGATATTTTTAAGCATTTGGAATATGGAAATCAGGTTTATTTCTACTATTGTTATTATCCAACAAGTCCTTTTGTGTGTAATAATTTTACACTTTAGTAACATTGCTTTCATAATTAACTGAACTAAGGAAAGGATTCTTTTTTGTTGTCTGTAAATTCCTAAACTTTGGAAACCGTGTTTTTATGATTGCGTTCGGCATACTGTATACCTAACCTAACCTATTATTGGGCAATTTTGGTATTTTGTTTGATTGCCTATTTTTAATGACCATTTTACATCATTAAGTATCTTTCAACTTTTTAGAGGATCTACTTTCATGCCTATTATTTTTTTTTTTTTTGTAAATCTCTCTCTCTCTAGATGAGGTTAACTTTTTCATTATATATATAATATACTATATATATAAACGGTATATCAGGCGCGGTTAAAAAACGGGGGAAGCACAGCGAGGCACGGGCCTATCCTCTACTAACTAAAAAAAATAAACTATGCTAATGTAATAAAATATATTCTAAGGTGTTATTAGTTACTAATTAAAATAATGTTTTAAAACTTGGTATACACAAGGACGCTAAATTTTTATTAAAACAAATTTTAACAACAATTTATTTTCTTACGAAAAATTATTTTTTCATAAGGATCATGTGACTGGAAGGAAATTTTCGAACTTTGGTGCTTTGTGCCTCCAAGAAAGCAAAATTATAATGCTTTCAAAACATTTTGAAAAAAACTGGTTGTCATGGCAACGTAAGAAACCTATTCTTATTTTGTCTATTTTGAGGATTATTCCACAAACAAATTTTTAATTAGAATACTTTTTTTTTTTAAAATAAATTAAATATAAAAAAAAAACATAAATTAGTATATAATATATATAATTACTTATATATTATATAATATTATAGTAATATGAGTATATATAAGTATATAGTAATTTTATTTCTTAATTTAATTAACCTAGCTGGTGGAATATATATAGTGTTATATATAATATGATAATGTTTCGCCCTTTTCGTGCGGCGCGGTGGCGCAGAATCGCGGGGGTTGGATTCCGACTTCCGACCCGGCTATTTCCGATGAGCCCGGCCCGTTATAGGTCGAACATCCGCGCAATATACTTTAACTTAACATTCCCCCCCTGAAAAATAAATAGATTTTTTAAAAATATATATTTACCCCCCAACCCCGTCCTCACTTCCCATCGTTCCGGCCAGCCTCCCGAGGTTTCCCTCGACCACCCCCCGCCGAAGCAGCGACGTCCGCCGCCCTCGTCGCTTCTGATCGCACCGGACAGCGTTTTTCCGGTTCATGTCTAGTATGTTTTGGTTTAAGCAGGGTTTTGTTACAGACTAGCTCTCGATGCAATCCGGTGGTTTTGGGTCCATAGATTGATCTAAAAGGTTGGACAGTTTATAGTAAAGTTTTTTATACCCAGTTTTTAAGGGTATTTGTAAATAAAAGAATGGAGTGCCCACAAGGAAATAGGGACAATAGCAAAAGCCAATGGGCTATCAAGACAATATCCAATCCAAACTAAAGATAAATATTTAAACATGCTCATGCAATATGCACAAACTTCACAGCACCCTAAAGCTTGTTAAAATCTTATCAAGTGTATAGTTGGGCAGAACTGTTCTAACAGATTTAGGTAATATGTTGTGTTATCATATTTCTTATTTAACCATCATTTTATGTGAAGTGTTTGCTCAATTAATATGAAATACTGTTTAAAATTATAAATATTTGATGTATGTTTTTGATTATTGTGCAGTTTCTTCTAGTGTGAGTCACTAAATACTGTAATAGCAAAAACCATCAAACAGTAATAGTAGCGGTAGGGCGGCTTCAACTCCTGATTTTTAAAATAAATAATCCATGGATATACACTAAGAAAAAATACTAATAAAAAAATAATAATGTGGCGGTCTCTTTAGAAAAGAGTTACAGCCTCTCAAGTTTGTTAAATTCGATATTTGGCTTATAAAATTTTTTTTTTCTTTTTTTTAATTCATCCTGGTATTCCTAAAAAATAAAATATTAAATTTTAAGAAAGAGTCGCCACACTAGCAAATATTTTAACATTTCAAATAGGCTTTTATTTCAGGAAAAAAAATAGTAGGCTTCATGCTCATTTTAGGGACATCTAAATAAAAATATAAATAAAAATTTTCGCTCATATTTATCCGATAGTAGTACTACAGTTTTATTTAGTTAATTTAGTAATTTTAAAGTTTATATTTAAAATACCCAAATTTATGATTATCGTAGGCTTAAAATGCCCTTTTATAAATTACACTTTTGAAAATGTGAGTTTTTAACTTTGTTATAAAATGAAAATTGTGATGGATTTTATTATTTTTTCAGTGAAAGCACACTCAAGTATGTTGCTTTAAAACTGGAAAGTAATTTTTTGTTCATAGTATTAGTGGCAAACTCACTGGGCCTAACTTGATCCGATTCACCCCGCCGTAAATTGATAGAGGGTGAACTCGGACCACATTGTTTTCGTATCTTTATGTATTCATTATTGACATTTATTAGTATAATAAAATTTAACTATAATAAATAGTTACTTGATTAATAAAGTAAGAATAAAATGGAAATTATTTAAAAAAAAATGAATTCAAAAAAGTGTCAAATTTTTGGGCGGAGGGGTGACGGAACCTTATTTTTATATATTATTTTGGTCATATTGATATTCTTATGACTTATTACGAATTTGGGAAGTTTCTATATTTGAATGGTATTCTTCAGCCAAGCCGAGTGGCTTGGCTTGACTGTTGGGGTGATGGCTTTCTAAAGCATGAGCCATAGCCAGTCAGCCAGCCGTTCGGTCTTGGCTGAAGGAATGTAGAACAAACTGCGGATAATATATATTACTAATATATATAGATATATATATATATATATAAATATTTATATATATATATTTATATATATATATATTATATATAATAGTAGGTATAATTTTTATTTATTCACACTTATCAATACACACCTTGACTTAAAAGCCGTAAAGTTCGACCATACACATATGTTGCGATTCATGGCAAGGAAAAAAAGACTTTGCCGCAAAAAAATAGGGGCCCGATGTAGGGTGTGTTAAAACTAACGAATACCCGGGTAAACGGCCTGATGTCAGGAGTCGGTTCTCTCGACTCTAAGGTGGATCGGGGGGACCTAATCCACTCCGGAGGATGGTCTCCGGGCTTTGGTTTTTTGGTATCGGCGGGGTCCTCCGCCATCCCCTCCGGGGTATGAAACATCCCCCTCTCCGTCCCCCACGCGCCCCCTAAAAAGGGTAAACTTTTTAGGGGGCTAAGCCGGACCCATCCAGATAATCATATTAAATTAATATCATATTTATATATATATATAAATATAATACATAATATAAAACATATACACAAATAATCTATATTATTATATATATATATATATATATATATATATATATAATATTATAAAATAGTCATCTCACAAATATTAATTGGTAATTCCTTGCAATAGCTTCTAAAAAAGCTAAAAACCTTTCTTTTGCTTCCAACTTTCTTACCAACACAAAAATGATGAAAACGATTTATCTAAAAATAAAATACTATTATATTTGTAAAATTAAGTTGTTGTTTTTTTTTTTCAATACTAACTTGTGATATTGTTTGATAATAATTTATTTTCGTCACCATTGTATTCATTAAAACCAAAAGATAAACTTAGTAACAGAACCCTTCGATCATATCAGAACTTTACACAATGAACATATTTTTAAACTAAAAATAATTGTCCCCTCCTAATATAAAAATTTAAAATTGATCTTTCCTCATGTCAACAACAAGATAGGCAGCCGGCTGAACTATGTTTTACCTGCCTTTTTTTCTTAGGAAAACATTTTTCAGAAATTTGAACTGATTCTAGTCTAGAAGAGCAAAGAATTTTATTAAATATTCATAAATAAATATATTAAGTAAAAAAATTAAAATATAAATTGATATATATGTAAAAAGACGAATTTAATACAGAGGCATGATTAACCCCACAATGGTGTCCCGATTCACCCCCTCCAAGGTGATGTATGCATCATTTATAAGCAGGAAATAAAACTTTAACTATTAAGAATTACATTATTATTTTTTTTGTGTGCTTAATTACTACTATATGGCCTTGAATTTAGAATAAAAATAATTCCAAAAGCTGTATTAAGGGAAGTTGGGAATACGGTTAATGCTAAGGTGGTTCGAGTACCACGCGTGACGCATATATTTATATAAATACCATAATAACAATTATAATATATGTATACGTCTGTTAACTTTAATATCCTATACTATATATATATCTATATTCTATACATCTTATATTGTTTAACTGAAACAAATGCAATATGAAATATGTTGAACAGCATGGCAAATACTATGCAGGCGGCGAATTGCGAAGCCTCGCTTTTAATATAATGCTGCACGCGAGCGTTGCTTCTAAAAGAACCTTTGGCAGCGCACATGTAAGAAGCGAGCTGTCTAAAATCTATGTTTAACACCCTACTAGTGGCAAAACAAATTGGGATATGGAATAAAACTCAAAAACTGGAAAAATTAAAAATTCTATATATAAAATCAGCGCACTAAAAAAACATGCTTCTTAATTAACATTTTGCCTCAATTAAAATTTTTTTAATTTTAGGTAATTTTTTTATGAATTTTAAATTCAAAAGAACATTTATGTTAATAATTATATATTTATAATTTATATAAAATATATATTTATGTAAAATATGATATATAACACAAAATTTTTTAAACTGGTTAAATTTTCACACAGAAATGAGTTATTTATGTAAACTTTTTAATACCAATCTTTTTCACCCTCCCTCACCTGTTCGACCAATATTTTATAGTGTGGAATAAGAGGTAACACATATCCGAATAATTACGATTAATCTGAACAAAATATCTATATCTGATATACCCCCCCCTCAAAATGGACTATTACCAAATCATCATAACCTGAACTACAGGGCTAACTGAACTATCGTTGACAAATCCTGCAAATGAAGTTTAATGGGCAGTTTTAACACTTTGAGAGGTAACGTTTTTTCTAAAAGAGACCACCTAATGTATATTTGTTTTTGATTCTTTGTTTATCATTTTTCAGAGAATTTCCTCTGATTTTTCTTAAGGTGGGAGGTGAAGCCCCTTTGCGCTACTATTATCGTATAAACATTTAATCCAGAAGTATGATATTGTCAATTATTTGGAGTTATATTTGATTTTTGGGTAATTATTAACAATAGGGCCTCTAAATAGATTTTTATTAATTTGCATGTGGATGGTTTGGGTAATCAGATTTATATATCGTTAATTATTATTTTTTTTGAACTGAGCGAACAATTGGTGGATATTGTAGTCACAACAATTTGACAAGCCCTAGGGTGCTTTGTGGATTTCATGAGCATGTTTGGTTAGTGGGTTGACTGGACAGTTTCTAAAATATAAAATAATTTATCAGGCTTGAAACGTTAGTAAGATAAAATCCACTTAGGTAATTTTTTTTCATGAAACAACCTATAGACTTAAATAATTATAATGAAGGCATAAATGAAGTCATTTGATAATAATTGTATGTCAGGTTTGTCAGGTTTGGCTTTAATAAATATCATCAAGGAAATACTCTCACATAAATGCAACAAGATATAAATACCGAAAAAAGCACAATGGGCCTAGTTGAGACTGTCCGTCACCCACTACCCACATGCTTGCAATCCACAAGCCACCTCTAAGGCTTGTCAATTTTCTGATTGACAATGCTACCTAATTTGGCTTAGTCAACAACTAAATGACTATTAAATATGTCCCAAACCATCCACATTTGCATTAATAAACTAAGATGTGTCATACATGCCATCTAATAATAGACTACTGTTTTAAACTGTTTAAAAACACCCCGCCAATTTGGCTTCGTCAATTAAGACATTAAGAACATCCATAAACGAATATAACCCTTTCTTAAATGTTGCAATTGGTAGTCAACTCAACAACCTCCTCTGGCAGGCCCAGTCCAAATTAACATACCCTATTGCTAAATTGCAAGGCTTTCTTAGTTTCAAAGATGGCATGCTTTCTTAATTTTCTTATTATGCCCCCTGGTCAACTGTCCATGTTCTACTTAGCAAAAATTTATTGGTCTCTGTTATTATCAACTGATGTAAAATAACTTTTGTAGACTTGTAATCATGTCCCCTCTGAGAAATCATATGATTAAGAACAGAAAACATTCCTAACTTCTTTCAGCCTCTCATAGCTCTTACCCTCACCAGAAAATCAATCCGTTGATGCTCTACGTTGCATCTCTCCCTAGGCATATCTAAGTCTTTTTTAATAAGGGCCCAAATTGTGCACATATACTCTATTACGGCTAATAGTTTTAAACTGTTTCAATTATGCTTAGTTCCTATGGACATTAATATTGCGTCTTATTATGCGCAGTATTAATTAGGCTTTATTTCTAGCTTCAAACATGATTACCATACTCTTCAAATTACTGCTCTTTATCACCATCCTAATATTTTTTTTCTTGGTCCACAGAAACAAGCCATCCCCATTCATGCTTAGTTTCTATGAACATTAATTGATTGACGTCTATATCGCAGTGATTAATTAAAATTCTTTGCCCACTTATTGCCGCACCCAAGAAGTTTTTCAACTAGATCGTTTTAAACTGTTTCAAATTCATGCTTTGTTCCTATGAAAAATAAAGGAATTTAAAACAGCTAGGCTTAGGAATGAAGTATTGAATATTTGTAACTGTTAAAACTTCCCATAGGGGCTTTTCTTATACTCGAACTGACTGGAGTTGCTATTTTATTATAGTCTGTAACTTAGTGATTATACAACCCTAGACTTTTAAATAATACATTTTACATTGATTCTAGCTGGTATATTTTGGGCAAATTTCCTCAAACCGAATTGAGATGCAGTTTAGCAATATATCGTATCATTGTGTTCTTCTTAATATTGTTTATGTCAAGTTCAACTCCTTCTTTTTCATTAAAAAGACGTACAAACTCTTTTAACTTTTCTTAAAAATCAGGATCATCTTCCCTAATATTATTGGATGTTCCTGATGTTCCTGTTTTATTTTTAAGAAAAGATTGACATACCACTAAAAATTAAAACTCCTTTGTAAATACCACACTTCATATATATTGAGAATATATATCCATCTCTAGTGCTAGTCGTACTTTAGGTGTGGCATACACATCATAGATAGTATGTTCATTCTTATTATGATTGCATTTCTCACATCCTTTTCAGTACATTTCACACAGGGAGAGAATAGTAGCTCCTTTTCATACATTTAGCAAGAACGGGGATGTCTAATTCTGAAGTTACAGAATCTTTACATAGACAATACCAAAATACCCGTTATTGTGACCAATCTAAAAGACTCAATATCTGATAATTTTACGCTTAAAAGCTTTCCGTGGACCCACATGGATACTTTATCCACTTCTGTACAAACGAATAGAAAGACGTATATTTCACATCCATGATCTTTATGACTTTGGCTAAAAGATAAAAATGAGCCATCGATACAGTACTCCCTCACAATAATTATATTATTTATCTATCGTCAACCTGTTGTTGACAGTTTCATTGCTAAAACTTTGAAAAAATACTTTAACACTTACATCTTCGTAAATATTATGAGGATCTTGAATGTTTTTTTTCCTTTTGTTTCTTCCCTACACATTCACATACTATCACCACATTACACCTGCTCTATCATAATTTACTTTCTTGTTTCATAGTGAGAGTGTAACGATCTACAGCTGAAACCAAGTGATGTTTATCAATTCCTCTTTTACAGACTTTATGGCCATGCCACAAACAGTCATGATACAGAAATGCTGTTTTCACACCATCTACATACCCGAATCCATCGTAGTTTAACCATTTACTTTTATTTTCAGTGCTTACTCCCCACCATTACGAGCGTGTTTTAAGTTTGCATTATTTAACTTTTCCTGATATATTTGCCAACGAATACCTTCGCAGGTGATTGGTTTTGAGTTCTCTCTACCTAGAAAAGTAATTTATTTCTCAGGCATAAACAAGTTTTAATAAATAGATAAACATGAGGATGCAATCTTGGATCGGTTAATAAGACAAAACATTATCTTAGCTCATTAACATTTTAGATGCAATACTTTTTGCATTCTTCAAAAATACCGTATTCTTTATTTTTAAAATTACTGTTGAAATCTTCGAAACCCTGTCTTTTGTTTTAAGTTATGTTTTCTACTTCAAAATCTTTTATAATTGCAATTGGTCCCTTATAATTCAAAGTTTCCTCATTTGAAAATGTATGGGGAAGAAACTTTTTGAAAACGTTTTTCACTAACACCCATAGATTTTGGCACGGTTTAAAGACTACATCTCCAATTGATTTCGATATAATTTTATTACCACGTTTTATAGGATTGTTATTAATTGACTTTGAGTTAGGATAAGTTATCAGAGAAGCATAGCCATATTGGTGATTGATTTTAGGTTTCTTACTTGAAAACCCCATTAAGAAACCTACCAATTGATCCACAGATTTTTTTTATCTTCTAGTTAAGTTTTGCTGTTCGTTGTTCGCAATGTTATTTTCAAATTTACGGGAACATAAATCACATATCACTTTACACACACCAGTAAGTAAGGGATGAGATCATATCTACTATTCTTCTCCTCTTAACGTTTTCACCTTTGTCTTATTGGTAAGCCTCGAAATGAGAATAAGTATAAACCTCAAGATCTGTTTTTTTTTAATTCTTCTTTTTCTTCTTATTTATGTAACATATATGATGCTTTTCTCTTTATGATCATGTTGTATTGCATGATTTACAATAGGCTTTTGTGCAGTCATGCTTAAGCTGCTCATAATGATCCATCTTTATTTGTGTGAGACAGAGAGTGCAATGTTTTGTGTTTTTACACGTTTAATTGTTTTGATATTTTATATATCAATCGGTATTATAAAATTCACGATTTTATCCATGACATTCTTGGAAAACACCGTCCTGACCTGGGTGATCCTGGTCACCTATCGTCTAGACACTGTTTACAACCATAATGCTCACAGTACAGTTTATGCGAGACGCTATTACTATTGAAAGTGTAGCATTAAAACTAAAAATAATTGTTAAACAAAATTAAAACAGCATTGTTAAATAATTTAAAAGCTCAAACAGTGAAGATAAAAATTACAACACGATAAAATCAAAATTAATTTAATTTAAAATTAATAAAGATAAAAGCTAAAGATAAAAACATGATTACCTTAAGGGCAGGGTCCAATGTTGGAGCCAGGAGCACCCCATTTTTGCACCCACCTTAGAATAAGTTACATAAAATGATTAATTTGCAGACAATTTTGATGGGAAAAAAAGCAAACTGTAGCTTTTCTGACCGCTAAAACTTCGTTTTCGAGTGTTTTTATGTTTGCAGTCCTTTTACACTATTTTCATTTTTTCAAAACCTGTTTTTAACATTTTTCGCTTCAGTTCTGCAATTTTTGTCGAAATGACTTCAAACTTGAAATATATTGCCTATTGCCTAGAGAATGCACGAAATAGTTTTTTGATGTTTTGAAACTTGTGCTCAGCAATGTCGAAATTCAAAACCCACTTTTTTTTTTGTTTTTTAAAATGAATAATTGCGATAATTTTTTTTCTTCATATGCGAACAGGAGGAAATTTTCAGAGCATATTTATTCGGAAAAGATGCACATGCACACTTTATATTTAGATAATGTCTTTGTATATGCAGTGGTTTTTGACTTGTTCATGTAACAAATTTTTAAAAAGAAATTTATAGAATTTTTTTAGAATATACTTTTTGAGTATGCAAAAAAATTATCTAAGTAAAAGAGATGTATCTCGCCCTACTTCACAAGGACTGAAAATTTGATGTTGATCGGATGAGTAGAAAAAAAATATTAATATTTCCCTTTTTCAAGAAAAAAAAAATTTCCAGTAGTGATATATTGATATATCTTTTACTTACATAATTTTTTAAAATTCTCCCAAAAAATTTAATAATTTCCAAAAATTTTTTTTTTTGGAAATTTGCTCCAAGATCAAACCCAAAACTATATATATATATATATATATATATATATATATATATATATATATATATATATATATATATATATATATATATATATATATATATATATATATATATATATATATATATATATATATATATATATATATAATATATATAAAATATATATATATATATATATATATATATATATATATATATATATATATATATATATATATATATATATATATATATATATATATATATACAAAGACATTACTTAAATAGAAAAATATGCACTTCCTCCGAATACATATGCTCGGAAAATTTCATCTTGACCGCATGAGCAGAAAAAAGATTTATCACAATTTTTCATTTTAAAAACCAAAAAAGTGAATTTTGAATTTTGACATTGCTGAGCACAAATTTCAAAAAAATAAAAAAACTATTTTGTGCACTCTCTAGGTAATAGACCTATAAGGGCCCTTTTATTTAAATTCTTTTAGGTAGTATTTTCTGGTTTCTTCGTTCTGTTCTTGATGTAGGCCTCTAAATGAGTTGGATGATGATATAAAAATCATAAAACAAATGATGATTTATTCAAAAATATATAAATAACAAGTATCCCCTTTATTGAGATTCTCTCTTTTTTCTTCGTAAGTTTCGATGAACAGTTTCGACCTTTTCTTGTGTTTACCTCCCTTGCCAACTTATTATTTTGAAAATCTATGTAAACTGAGATAAGTTGATTCTGTTGTTGCGGACTTTCCTGAAGTTTTACCTCCCTTGCTTGAAAGTTGGGATTTCTTATAATTCGGATTTCTTTCCTCTTGGGAGCAAGCAAGTGATTAGTGGGTCCGAGTGATAATGAGAAAAGAGCGAGAGAGAATGGGAATTAAAGCTCAACTAAGCAGTTTGGAAGCTTTTTATACAATTTTGTTTGTACTTATGTAAAAATTTTGTTTACGCAAATCTTGGCACAAGTACGAGCATAAATATAAATTTTTAAATTTTACAAATAGTTATAATTGAGGTTGCTATAGACCCATCTATGTATATTTCAAGTTTGAAGTAATTTAGGAAAAAAAGTTGAAGAGGTTGAAGCAAAAAATGTCAAATTCATAGGTGTTGAAAAAATGAAAATAGGGAAAAAAATAATTACAGACATATAAAACACCCGAAAACGACATTTGTGAGGGTAGAAAAAGCTACAGTTTGCTTTTTCCCAACAAAATTCTATGAATATTAAAAATATTATGTTAATTTTTAGGTGAGGGCTAAAATAGGGTCCTGCTGGTTCCAATATTGGACCCTGCCCTTAAAATTACAATCTAAAAAACACCTTCTAGGAAGATTTCTAATTTCATGCAATATGTACATATATAACATACCCTTTATTTGATGTGATAATAATAATCTAGCAAATTCCCTTTTCCGCCTATTGACAGGAATATTCAAAAGAGTTGAATCTGTGTAAAAACAAAGTTACTTTTTTGATAACAGTTTAATTATTGACTTGCAGAAATTTATTATCACTGAGTATATAAGTATAGTCAATATGTGAATTTTATTACCCTGGAGGCAACTTCGAGCAGTGATCCATATAATAGTACGATTACGAGTGTCACTTTTGCACTTCAGAGCAGGATCATTACTTAAATTTCCTTTACAAATAAGATTTTTTAGGGGTCTCTGGTTAAGATTAAATTGCTAAATAACAAGAAATTTATATTCATTTTTTCTTTATTTTTTGTTTTTTACTAAAATGGTGTAAAATGAAACTTATCAATATATTAATTCTCCTTTACTATATTTTCCAACTTTATAAATTATAATATTTTAAAAGTTATATATGTTAATTTTTTATATAATACTTTTTAAGATAGTTATTGTTATTTAATATATTAATATATAATATATATATATATATATATATATATATTATATATATATATATATTATATTTAATAATATAATCTTAATATTATATATTTGTTATATATAGATATTTTAAGAATATATCATATAACATCTGGATAGATAATATAATGCTGAAAATAACATAGAAATATATATATATATTAATATATATTAATATATATATATTAATATATATAAATATATATATAAATAATATATATTATATATATATATATATAATATATATATCTTATATATTAATTATATATAATCAAAAGTATGCTAAGAAAATTATTTATTTCATGAAAGAAAAATAATATAATAAATATAATACTCTTTATATATATTTCTAAAAAGTAAATTAATATATAATAATGTATAAATATAAATATTTATCATCTGGTAAACCTTACTTAAATTATCTTAATTTTCTTAACAGCAATTTAATAATATATTTATATTGTAATTATTTTCATTGGGAAAATATATATAATGAATATATATATTTGTCAATGATAAATTTAAATATAAATATTTTTTCAGATTCATAATTCACCTCAAGACACATAAATGATAAATTTTTATTGCAATTATTCGTTTATGAAAGTCAAAATTGTTAAAATTATCTTTAATATATATCTATTCCTTATAATTTATATTTTGTTTTTTGTTTTGACAAACCACAAAAATTCTTTTGGCAAGTTTTGTATTTATACAATATATCATTATCCGGACCCACTAACTTGTATTATTTATATCATCTATTTGCGATGATTTATTTGCTTTATAAAATTAATTGTACATAATAGTTTGACTTACCTGACACATGAAAAAGATCAATAGAGTTATTGATTAGATGAACCTTTAAAAGATAAAGTGCTTTTTATTTATTACACTAGATAATTATAATATCATACTTTTGACTTTCACTATTGGTAATTATACTGAATAATTATTACATATATATATATAATTTATATATATATTATATATTATATTTATATATTAATATATTATATAAAATATATAATATAATTATATATATACTATATATATTATATATATTATATATATTATATATTAGTATAATTTAATATTATATATATATATATACGAAATTCGGGATTAGTTGTATGCAAATTAGAGCAATAATGAAAATAATTATTCAAGGGTTTAGTAAAAGGTTAAGAAGTAAAGAAGTTAATAGCTGCTATCACACAGTCGCAGAATTATTCGAGGGAGCTAACATTATTCTCATTATTCACATTATAACACTTTGCATCAAGACTCATAGTAAAAGGGTTGGGATACCTTATTTTTGCAAGAATTTTGGATGAGAATTAAAATTTCGGCGCTTCCCGTTGTTGTGTCAGTCCGTGGAAAAGAATGAGAGGAGAGAGAAGGAAGAGAGAAATAGAGAGAAGAGAGATAACATTCGATATAGAACATTCATTTAGTGAATTATATCAAAAGTATATATAGAGTGATATATTCTCACCTGCGTTTATCATCGAAACTAATTGGTTATCGAAAGGTTTTGTAGTTTATCTAGACTTTCTGAGACCTCAAACAAAGTATATATATTAATATATATTATATATTATAATTATATTAATTATAGTATTAATATATAATTATATATATATTATATAATATATATATCTTAATATATATATATATATATATAAATATACACTATAATATTATGTTATATTACATTTATATATATATATATATATATATATAATATATATATATATATATATATATATATATATAATATAATATATAATAATTATTTAATATTTAATTAAGTTAATATAAAATATACATCTAAAAAATTTTGTATATATCACATATTAATATATAATAATATTATTAATTATATATTAATATTATATAATTGATATATTAATATAATATTGTTTATGTCTATAATCATATATATATATATATAATATATATATATATATATATATATATAACATTATATATATATATATATATATATATATATATCATTAATATTATATACATAATATATATATTATTATATACTATATTATATATATAATTATTAAATTATTAATTATATATATTTATATATAATATAAAATAATATATATCTATATATATATATATATATTAATAATATATCATATATATAAGGAAAAACTCTTTAATAAATGGGAAATGTTTATGAGTAATTATAATATATATGAATCCATTTAGTCGTGCTTAGTTTTAAAATCTTTTTTAAACTTTTCATGAATAAGAAGAGACGAGAATCTGAGACTATAATTATAATGCCATATATAGGGGAAAATCTTTTTTAAATTTTATGAATACAGAATATACATAATATATATATACATAAAGGGGAAAGAATATTGGGTTGGCATTGAAAAACAGCTTAAATAAAGTCTTCTTCTTCGTCGTCTTCTTCTTCTTCTTCTTCTTTTTCTTCTTTTTTATCGTCCTCTTTTTCTAAGATAGTTCACTCTTCTCCATTTAATTAAATTAGTCAAATATTCCACCTTAAACAAATACTTAACAGACTAGCCTTGAGGGGACCGTAAAGTCTTTGCTAGTCGATGTTCTGCGGTTCTGCATTTTCAGGTCTCTCAGAACTGGTTTTAAAATTAGCTTTTTAAAGAAATTCTTCTTTAGTGTTCTGAAATTTAGTTATCTGAATCAATTCTTTAACAAGTTTCATGCATAAAAATCAGTATAACAGTTATTTGCAGCAGAGTTTGCACTTCAAACTCATTTTAATTTTGTTTCTGATAAGAATCGAAATGAAAATGTAACAATATAATTGTAACTAAAAAGGTTGTAAAATGATTCTGCTATACATATAATTTAACTGATTTTACCTAACATATATTTCTTATAGCCTGTACAGTTTTTTTTAATATATATAAAAAAAAAAAAATCCGATAAACTGATCACCAAAAATGTTTATAGTAATTTCGCTAATTTGAGTTTACTTTATCTGTAATTTACCCATCTCATCAAATACACGTAGCCCCCTTCCTAACAAAACAGCAAAAACCATTACGTATACATCTGGATAAACTTGGAGGTTGTGGAACATAATTTTGAATGTTTTAATATCAAGAAATTTTTTGTAGTTTCTTTATTGAGAATAAGAATTTTTGCATCTTTATTTTTTTTAAAGATATTTGCGAAGCTCCAGAATTCAGGAAGATTTAAATAAAAGCATTGTAAATCTAATTTTGAAACCTAAGTTTGTTAATATTCACAATAAGGTAAGTGCAAGAATTAACAATTCTAACTTTTAATCAAATTTTACTTGCGATAAGTCTTAAAAAAAAGAAACAGATCTGATCAAAGCACTTGCAATATAAAGTGATAATAAATAGAAGTAATATATAGAAAATAATATAGTAAAAAAAGTTAAAAAGTATTCTAATAGAAAATAAATAATAAGAAAAAGAAAAAAACTAGGATAATGAGTAAGATAAAAAAAACAACAAACGCCGCTCACCAAAGATAAGTAAATATAGAAAGTAATAATAAAGTTAATGAAATAGAGACGCAATATAATAGGTAAGTAGTAGATAAATAGGGTATAAGAAATATAGTAAAGAGGTAGGTATAAAATATAAATGTAGATATGTGAGTATTAGAAGTAAGGAATTATAGTGAACAAATATATATATAGTAATATTATATATATGGAAAGGAAGTAGGCGAATAGTACTAATCACTGATGTAGGCGAGCGAGAATTATATAGTATGACTATATAAAAGCTAAACTATAAGATAAAATAGATATTATAGTAGTGGAGTTAATATATATATATAGTAGTAGTAGAAGAGAATTAGTATGAGGTAGTGTGGGTAGCTAATAAAGGCGGATAAGGTATTTATTTAGTCTATTTTCCAGTTTAGAAGTATATAAGTTGGTACGACCGAGGATATTTACGGGCTTTTCCTTTTAGGAATACCCACACAAATTATTACCTCATAAAAACATTCGGAACACCCTAAACCAACTCATGAGAGAGAGAGAGGAAGAATCGAGACCAACCAAACCAATAAAAGACCGAAAGGCATGAAGACCACGAGATATGAGCACCGAAGAGAGAGAGATACAGCAGCTCTCCAAGAGCTCGACCTGCACAGTTGAGGGAGACGAGCCCTTCACGATTGCATGAATATGAAGGCAGTAATAAGAAATTTGTACTGAAAGATGTGATCCTTCTTCTAACACTTCAATAGCGAAGAGTGAACACGCAATAGTACTTTACCTTTTCCTACGTCAAATTCAAGTAGTTGCAGTTATCCTTTTTAACTGAGAAATATATGAAAATTATAGATTATTCAATACATTATTCTTCTTTCCTTTAGGACGTCTAAAACATCAATATTTGAGCTATATAACCGAACTCAACCCATCTGTGTAAACTCTAAACATATCTTGTCCAGAACTACCTTTCTAACTTACATTACAATAATTTCGGCACTAGTTCCACAACCTTTTCACTCTTCTATTACTCGCCGATGATAATTCTATTCTGGATATTTCCACTGACAGTTAATTTTAAATGAATGTTGAAATTTTATTCTTTAAAAACTCAACTTCTACAATCTCCCTCTCTAAAACACTATTTTACCCATCCTATCTCTTTCCTCTCTCTCTCCTTACAATCAAACACCAAAGAAACTAGGAGTTCTTTAGACTGCGAGACTTTTGATTTCTCTTCTCAGTTACTCCTCTATTCAACTTATGAAAAGCCCTTTAACTAATGATTTGAATTAGAAGAATAAGTTATCTTTTTACTTTTTTTTAAAGCCAAAAACTTAAAAAGACTGGACTAAAATAGCTACATTAATCTGAATTAATTTAAAGCTATAAAAGGGCTGAAAAAAATGCCAAAAAGGTACAATAATTAATAACTGAATATTTTATGTACCTCCACCTTACGACGTCCTCGTAGCACAAGTATCGCAACATTTAACCTTGTTTGAGTAAATTTAACTCAGGATATTCACTCGGATTCTCCTCTTCGCCACCACCTCTGTTCCTTGGGCATCTCTTCATCCTCTGGTGCTCGGACGAATTATCACCGACACTTCAAAGCTCTCTGATTCTCATCTGCGCTATTTGTAGACCTTCTACGGATGCAACCACACCTCCCAAAAAGCCAGGTGAATTTGAAAGGCCTAGTGGGAATAAACAATTATATAAACAGTAATAAAAAATTATATATCTGTTATATATATATAACAGAGATAGAGAATAATATATAAGAATAGTAAGATATAGTAATATTAATAAGAGTAGATATATAGTAACGGATAGAAGAGTTTAATGGAAGGAATAAAGGATGTACGTCGTTTATAGAGAAAAGAAGAGGCGAGGAAAGAAAAAGACTCCGTTTATTTTTCGGCCACCAGAAGGGAGCCCAACCCAGAAATTGATTCACCAATCTAGAATCCGGGAAAGAGTATCTAACCTTTTATTTTATAAATAATAACTTGGCATGGAAAACCTGAGAGGAGAAGAAGAGAAGGATAAAAGATATTATATTTATAATTACAATATAAAAAAAGAAACAATAGTAAATTACAATATAATGACAAGAAAATTATCTTATTTTTTTTATAAAAACTTGTAATTGCAAACTTGAGAAGAGAGAGATTATTTATTGTCAAGTAAAGATATAAATGAAGGAAGGATTTTCCTTTAATTTATTAATTTTAAAACGTGTTTGCACAGTTGCTTTACGAGAGAGAAGAGAGAGAGAAGAGAGAGAGAGGAGAGAGAGAGAGACGAGAGAAAGAGTCAACGAAGCACAGAGAAAGCAGCAGAGACCGAGGAAGGAGGGTAGAGAGAAGACTTCATTTATTTTCAAAAAGAGAAAAGTAAATACAATAAAAAGAAAGGAAATATATTCGCTTTTTAATTACACTTTAATCATAAAAACCGTGTTAGCCCGAAACCCTGAAGGAGGAGCCCCGGACGATGGAAGGGAAAGAAGAGAGAGAGAGAATGAGACCGCAGAGCAGAAGAACAGACAGACCCGAGAAGAGAGACGACGAGAGAGGAGAGAGAGGAGAGGATTACTTTATCTCAGTACATCTAAACCAGAGAAAAATATTTTTTCCTATTTTTGAAATTAAAAACGTGAGTTGCCAAACTGAGCAATGGAAGCCATTTTGACAAAATTTGTAGGACGAAAATGGAAAAAAAAAAAATACTTGTATATTTTATTCCACCACGCGAAAAACGTCCAGAAATAGTAAATTAAGGAAAATATTAGTTATTAGTATTAATGTAATAATTTGAGTGCTTATGAGAGAGAGACGGAGAGAGACGAAGAGAAGGAGACAAAGATGGACAACGGCCGAGCCCGAAGCACATAACAACGAAAAAGGAAAGATCGAAGAAGACAGAGGAGCGAGGACTGACATCGACGACGACGAGAGAGAGAAGAGAGAGGGGAAGAGAGAGAGAAAAAAAAAATTGTTTAATTTTTCAGTAAATATAAATGAATGGAAATTATTTCCTTTTATTTTTAATAAAAACGTGTTTGCAAACCTGAGAGAGAGAGAGAGAGAGAGAGAGAGAGAGAGAGAGAGAGAGAGAGAGAGAGAGAGAGAGAGAGAGATTATTTATTTTCAGTAAATATAAATGAAGGAAATTATTTTCTTTTATTTTTAATAAAAACGTGTTTGCAAACTAGAGAGAGAGAGAGAGAGAGAGAGAGAGAGAGAGAGAGAGAGAAGAGAGAGAGATGAGAGAAGAGACGACTGGACGAGAGGACGAGAGAGAAATTGTTTTATTTTTCAGTAGAATATAAATGAAGGAAATTATTTCCTTTTATATTTTTTGATAAACGTGCTTTACCAAAAACCTGTCCTCAAAAGGGTATTTAGTGGTGCAACACTTACTTACATCTTTTAAAATTAATTAAAATGCCATAAAAAAAAATAAATGCTCAACCTATTATGTTATCCGAAAATTTTGTTTTTAATGTATTGTTGAGAAATGATGTTAAGAATAAATTCCAATGATTAAACATTGACTTTTAAATAATAAATATAAATAAAACATCAATAATAGAATGTAAAATTATATTAAATTTGAACAAACGTTTCAAAGAACGACGTCACATTCGGGAAAAAAAATTAATCTGGATATGGGGAGGAAAATAGCCGGTTTGGTCGATGAGTAGAAAAATAGGGGTTGGGGTCAACGAGTGGAAAAATGGGGCTTGGGGTTCGTTTTCTCGTTGAGGAAACTGACTTGTTTACAGGGCTGCGGAGTCGGAGTCGGAGTCGGCAGTCGTGCGTTTTCAATGGCGTCGGAGTCGGAGTCGGAGTCGAAAATTCCTGTATAAGTGGAGTCGGAGTCGAAAATTTATAGAACTATTATTATTATTATTATATTTATTATTATTATTATTATTATTATTATTATTATTATTATTATTATTATTATTATTATTATTATTATTATTATTATTATTTTATTATTATTATTATTGAAACTTTACTATTCGCTTTAACATTGGTAAAAAAAATAAAAAAAGCGCACGGCTGTTTTTTAATAAAAATAAAAATAATTTCCATTATAATTACGTTATACATTTGTTTTCGAAACTGAAATATATTTGTTTGTCATGTGTTGCGCTTGCATCTTTATGTCTTTACGGTACTTTACCGAATAGCATTTTAAGATTAGATTCATTGGAAAAGTGGTATATTTTTTTATTCTCAAAAGCAAGCGAAAAAAAATAGTTGAAACAAAAAAATGTTTTACTGTAACTCTGTAAGCACTAAGCTGAGTCAGAGTCGAAATTTTGAATTTGACTGCTGGAGTCGGAGTCGAAAATTTCTGTTTGAGTGAAGTCGGAGTCGAAAATTTTTGTTTAAGTGGAGTCGGAGTCGGAGTCGGAGTCGAAAATTTTTGTTCAAATGGAGTCGGAGTCGAAGTCGAAAATCCAAATTTGAATTTAAGGAGTCGGAGTCGAAAAATTTATTTTACGACTCCGCAGCCCTGCTTGTATAGAGATGAGAGTGAGTAGGGGAACAAGCTGGAGGGGGTGGGGGACGGAGATTTCCTTAAGGGGTTGACCCCGTCTAACCTACCGCTATTCTGTGAATGTATGGCAGACGGGGTCAACCCCTTAAGGAAATCTCCGTTCCCCACCCCCTCCAGCTTGTTCCCCTACTCACTCTCATCTCTATATAAGTCATTTTCCTGCCAGTCGAAATACAGTATTTAATTTTTCTTAAAATTTTTAACAAGAGCTGACTTTGATTATGGCTATGAAACATTTCGGGTCTAGCTCCAACCCGGAAATCAATAAAATTTCTTATAATTTGTCATTACTTTTGTTTCGTTATAATTGCTATAAATGCAAACTTAGTTTTTATTTTTGCTCCAATACTATATAGATTTTATTTATTATATGTTCAAACAGAAAACTATTTTATACAGAGTTTATACCACCAATATGTAATTTATTGACCCTGATGTTGTAAGTGCATAGCGCAGATGTGTCAGGATGGATGTGAGAGGGCTGTTGGAGGGCTTTTGAGGTGTTGTCATATGCACTTATTGCTTATTTTTACTGAAAATTAAGAAAATTTCGAATAATATTAAAAACATAGATGTCTAATACACGCTTTTAAAAAAAAAAAAATAATAAAGAGCTTTAAACAAAATCTTTAGGTAAAACCCATTCATGCTGTCGTTCTAAGTATTTCGACGACCTCGTCTCGTACAGAATCTTCAACAACTCTTCATTGTGGCTACTTTAAAACGATTAATAATGATAATACTGCCATTACTCCTACTACTATAACTACTACTACTACTATTACTATTACCTCTATTACCACTATTTCAATTTTTATACGAATAAGGCCAGGTTAATGTTTGATGGGACAAATATCACGCAAGTCGGATGTCAGTCTCTCTCCTTCTCTCTCTCTCTCTCTCTCTCTCGCGCGCGCGCGCGCGCGCGCGCGCGCGCGCGCGTCCTGTCCCATTCCACACCACACACCACATATATATATATATATATATATATATATATTTAATAGTGTGTGTGCGTTCTGCACCAATGTTTTATTTGAATGTAGTTATATCATTAGAATAAATAATTATAACCTGTGATTGAACCCCCCCCCCCTTTTTTTTCACCCACCGGGGCGTTTCACGACTTGTCGTTAATTGCAATGACAAATAGTTAAGAAATTGCCACCATCGTCACATCCCATATTGATACTAATATGTTTCATTCCTAACTTAAAGATATACACCAACGGATAAAGAAAAAGAAATATATATATATATATATATATATATATATATATATATATATATATATATATATATATATATATATAAATATATAGTATATATATATATATATATATATATATATATATATATATATATATATATATATATATATATATATATATATATATATATATATATATATATATTTTGGCCGCAGTTTGAGATAATTTGATAGAGGATGAGCTTTTTTAATTCTTTTCAATTTATTGCCAAGTTGCTTAAATAAATTTTTATTAAACTTATAATTTTGGAGAGGGTGGGGGTGAGGGAAGACATTCTGACCCCTGTACACGTGCTAACTAATTTCACTGATTTTTAAATATTCAAAATTTTCTATATAATGAATTTAAAATGAAAATATTTCTTTTTTTTTCTATTAGGTATTTGTTTTATTGCTCCGAAGATGGTGAATAAATTGGAAGAATTGTGTGCTGTTAAGGTTGTGGCTAAATTTTGCTGCCAACCCAAAATAAAAGAGAAATTTCTACCGATAATGTTACTGCGATACCCGACCTCTAGATTTGCTCAAATAGATGTCTTTAAATTATTGGAAATTTTAGAGGAATACTTTTTAGATGATAATGAGATGAAGAGTTTATCTGATCCAGTAAGACGTAATATACCAAAGCATTTAATACATTTTATGGCTATCGAAATGATACATTGGATGCTATATCATTTTAAGTGGTTTGGTTTGTCACCTTCTTACTGCCTTAACTTTCTCAATAGTTCTTATTTTACTCATGAAGGATCATTAGATAAGGCTCTAATCGCCAGAGATATGATTCAAGATGAAAGTTTAGATGTTCTCTTGCGTATTGGCATTGCTATTGATTACTGTCTCATAGATGATATTTGTGAATTGTGGAGAAAGATGAGTGAAGATGAGAAAAATTGCATACGTCAAGGAAATTTCATCAAAAATTGCATGTATAGTGATAGCGACTGGGTAAAAGATATGTGTAAAAGAATTTTTTATTTTGCTATTGATAATGATAATAACGATGACTATATTATGCCTGTGTGTAGATTTGCCTTCTTTCTTGATAAGCAAGTTGCCTTTAAAAATTGCTGGGGATGGTTAAGTTTGTCAATGAAAAAAACTGTTTCAGATGATTTTGTAGCTTTTTGGTTTATTATATATCTTAGCTACAGAAATATTCAGCCTGATGATGCAATTTTATTAAGAAAACCATCATTGGAAATTCTTAGATTTTTGATATATAATGTAAACGAAGAATTATTACTAAAGCCAATCTTAAAAGAATTTCTAGAGGAAAAATACCTTTCAGTGCTTAAAAATCTTTTAATTTGGCCGTATCAAGATGTATTTATGAAAACGTTAAATCTTGTTTGGGAGAAAATAACCCATATTGAATTTTATGAGTTGCTTCACTCCTTAGTTGATATGATTGAAGATTATGACCTTTCACATACTTATAATTATAGATCCATTTTGAAAGAGGTTTGGTGTCTTGCTCCTTCTGAATATAGGAAATATGTCAGTTCTATGGAGTCGGAAAACATTCGTCCATCATACACTACACGACAATACTCTGCTTTTAAAAGGGAAAGTCAGATATTCATGCACCATTATAAATTGAAACTAGGATCCCCGCTTGTCTTTCTAATATCAAGGTTATTTTGTCTTAAAATATTTACGAAAAATGATGTACTATTCGTAGAACTGATTGCATCGGATGTCAGAGCAGATGCGAAGAAGAAAATTGTCAGTACACAAGGAGATGATATTTGTCAAAACGCCCTAATAACCGGGAATCTCTGGAGAGCTGATTTCTTTATGGAGTGCTTTGTAGGAAAGGATTTGATTAGGGAATATAAACAGGGCTTTTTTACAAGGAGGAGTAAATACATATCAGATTTATTACTTTCATCGGGGAAAAATAGTTTAGAATAATAAAATATACTGATACAAAAAATCAGAAAATGCAAATTTTTATTTGGATATTAAATTATAAAATTTGATATAATTAACCCGTTAAATCAAAGCAAATAAATGCACCGCAAATTAAGTGTGATATAGGTAAGAATGAAAGTTTTCGAAAATTACAAATTAAAACGATGTGATAAACATAATTTAATAATTAATAGATAATCGAATAATAATAATAATAATAATAATAATAATAATAATAATAATAATAATAATAATAATAATAATAATAATAATAATAATAATAATAATAATAATAAATATTTTATACAAAAAGAAAGCTCCTAATAAGTTTTTAACTATATTTTAAGAACGAAATTTCTTATGCATATTTTTTTAATTTCATTCAATTTTTCCATGGCTGATTATTGCTATATTTTTTTAAAGATTTTATATTGAGATTGCATAACGTAAGTTATTAATGTTTTTTAATCTATACTTCAAGCTAAATAGTGATAAGACACTTAATTTAAGCTCAGCACATTAATAATGAATAAATTAATAAATAAAGATAATTTTATTATTTTTTAAATGAAACAATTAAATACTCTAAATGCTCGCCGATCTCACTAATTCATCTCCCAAAAGCTTATTATTGAACCTGCAGCTATTACTGAAATCTAAAAACATAAAATATTTTTCTATATAAAAAGTTCATAATATAACTACATATAATATATATATATGTATATATCATACCTAATCCTATATACATATATATATATATGTATAATAATATATATATAATAATATTATATATAATATATATATATATTAAATAATAATAATAATATATATATATAGAATAGTACTAACTAACTAATACATATAAATATTATATATATACCTATGATAATATATATATATATATATGAATATTATATATATATATTATAATATTATATATATATAGTAGTATATTATTATATATATATATATATAGGTAGTGTCATACTTACATATATATATATATATTATAATATAATATAAATAAAATATATATAATATTATATATACATAGCAATAATAGATATATATAATATAATAATATATATATATATTATACCCTATATAAAAGATCTCTTTCCCCTGCCTCAACCCATCTTCAAGAGTTGCCACACTGCTGTCCAGCAGGCTTGGAGTCGGATTCAAAATTTTCGAACTCCTACTTCCGACTCCCGACTCCCAATAACCCCTCGTTAAAAATTTACCGACTCGGACCTCGACTCGACTCCGACCTCCTCTGAATATTACCGACTCCTACTCCGACTCCAACTCAATCCTTTTGAAAATTACAAAGAATAAGAATAAGACTAAAAAATATAGAAAATTATATATATGAAAAATACTATATAGATAGTCACAAAAGATATATAAATATATACTATATACAACCTATATAAATACAATACCTAACGTGACTAACTACACATTAAATATAACCATATAGGTAGATATAAGCTGAATACACTAAATATAAGGTACAATAATAATAGCGGCAAGTAGTAACCTATAGTATATATATAAATATATATAAATATATATGTAACTATATACTATAATACTATAGCTATACCACAACAATACGATAGTACTATATACTACCTGATAATATATATTATATCACCTATACTAATCTATCACGTTATATACGCATCACTACTACTATACAACTAACCCACCTATATACTACCCCCCTTATATATTATATACTATATATATACATATATATCTTGAGAGTATAGTTGATTTGAAATGCATGCTTAGATCACTGCTACACCATCTAGTAGTGGGGACATCATGGTTTGGACATAAGACCGGAATATAGATAAAGCTTAAAATTGGGCGTTAGTATGGAAATATTAGGGGAGGTACGGCTCTCGGAGAGGATTGATCTAAAATGAGAAATGAAAGTATTAAGAATGATATGTGTGTGATGTGGGGTAAATTAGAGAACTCAAAATGAACAACGTAAGTTTGAGATTGTCTTTAATCATGTGGAAGGCCATGCGGATGATCACGGTAGGTTGGTTAAGAGGACTGTATAGTGAGTGATGTGATGGGAATAGAAATGATGGCCCTCCGAGAAGACGGAAACAAAGTGCGACACTTGACAGCTCAAAAGCTAGAAAGAACATGACATGAGGAGCCGACAGAGAAATATACCCCAAGAACCAAACCACAAAGACTTAAATAGGAAAGAGGAGAGACAAGAAATCAGATTGCAAGTAACCCATTGCAGTGAATGGAAAACAACGGAAACGTCAAAATCAAGTTGAGGGCCGGTCAATGTTGATGGGCGAACACATGGGACAAAAGGATTAAACAAAAATTTGAAGAAACTCTTGGACAAATAGTGAGGCGTTTTAGAGACTGTAAACCTGAGATCTATAAGGTTGCAAGATTGTTATGCATAGAGAAGAGTCTATACAATAAAAGAAGATAAAAGAGAGGAGAGAAAATGGAAGGGCAAGGAATTTATAGAAATTAGTAACTACTAACTAGAAACTAGCAACTAGGAAATAAGCAACTAGCAGTTATTATTGAGGAACAAGAACGAAAAGCAGTGTCACGATGGATGAATCATGAATGATGTTGAAATAATAAAACCAATACTAACTAACAAATAATAAAAGAAAAACAAACAATATATAATAGAAATACAATACTAAACCTATAGTACAGCAAATATTACTCACTAAATAGTAAAAAAAAGCCTTAGCTCACTACTAAACCTCCTAGTAAAACTAAACTCAAACGAATAATATAAATATACCACGAATATAAAAACAATATATCAAAAATATGTTAGCCGGTACCAGAAAAAAACAAAGAAATAAAAAATTAAAGCCATAAGTAAAGATAAAATAGAAATAAAAAATAAAAGTTAGACTAGCACTATACACAACAACAAGCGTATACCCCGCATAAGTACGTATAAGACACACCACACTAGGGCCCAAACCAACACCAAACCGGAACAACAAAGCTCAGACAAAAAAAAAATTGTATTATAATAAATAACAACGGAAAGAATGTGGTTCCGGCTAGATTAAGCACAACCTAAAAAAAGTAAGATAAGCTAAATATAGAGTCTATAAATATAAAATAAAAAGTAAATAAAGATAGAAAAGAATAAGTAAAAAACATAAATAATAAGATAACTAGGCGCGCATACGGGGAAGCTACACCGCAACAACATACATACTACAAAACAATACCACAAGGAGGAACACAAATAAAATAAATTACTCCGGGTAATAAACCTATCATGTGACGGTACACACGTCATTAGGAAAAATCACGGTAGAAAAAAATAAAAAAACAAGGCAACTAAAGGCAAAAAATATAAACATAATACATATAAGATAACAGCTACATAATACAACACACCGTAAACTGCTCTGGAAACGGATCACCGCGCCTCTAAAGAGCAAAAATAAAAGAAACAAGTAACAACCAAACAACCAATAAAGAAAAAACAAGTCCAGAGGAGCAGGACGCGCAACCCTCACCCACTGAAGCACAAACCAGACAACGCCTACGCAACACGCTCTTCACAAATCCCCAGCCTTCAGCTAACATCAACACATAGACTAACACTATATACTACCTTGAGAACGAGTCCTCACGACATAGGATTATAGTAACCACCAAATATGAGCACGAAAGCAACGGTAAAAAGGCCACCTTATACCCAAAACTACTCAAGCACCACTCAACTTACACAGTATAGAGAACCGGAGGACGACTGTTGAAATAAACTGAGCAACGCTCACACCCAAATTTAGAGAAAAGAAAATTGGTCTGAATAGGAAATTAGAAGTAATACAAATAACATCATAGAAATAAAAAAAAAAAAACTTCAGACTCCTTTTCGAATACTGGATTCAAAGTCACTAATGAAAAAATTGCCACAATTGGCCTTTGATCTCACTTCAAGCATGGCAAAACTAGACTATTAATATACCATAAGCTAGATAACCCTATACCACCAAGTACTACCACAGATAGGTAAGCCCACCACGCAAGGCCCCTATCACTAATTAGGCCGGATTGCCAGAAACACGCATGTATATGGAAAGACAAAGAGATGCCAAGAGAACAGCGCCCACGGGGAAGGCCAAAGGAGTCCATAAGGAAAAGAGTTAGGGTAGGAATACTGACTTGCGCATATAGACGTGCCAATAGCTGATATCTAGCTGAGATTTATGCGAATCCTATTCGTCTCATGAGAAATAACACGGAACCCATATGAGAAAAAGTTGTTGGAGAGATCGGTAAGTGCAAAGATGCGCTTGATTTAAAAGGTTAAGAGAGAAGCTAACATTAAAAAGTTTTTAGAAATAGGTGTATTAAAAGATATTCCTGATATGGAAATTTGTAGAAAAAATGCGGAAGGTTGAGGGAAGAGGCTTAAGTATGAATCCAGAAGTGCGTAAAATCCTTAAACAAGACCATTAAACATAGAAAAAGTAATAGCAGCATCAGCGTGGCGCCATTACATACGTCCTCAGAGGTAGAGGGTCCTGATTTTCTTCTCCTCGAGCAGACCCCACGGCGAGCGTAGCCCAAATGCCGGACACCCACCAAACAGTTTTAGCTTGTGCGGGGAGACGGGGGATTAGATAGTCGGGCCGAGTTGCGCCAGATCAAGTAAACTTATAATACAAAGATTACTTAGATAAGTATTGAAATGCTGAGGAATTTTCGCGAATTACTCCGACCCCTCAAACCCTTAAAACCTGCCGAGGAAAGGAAATTAAGATGTGGGTTGAAAAGAAGATTCACATGCAAGAAATTAATAAATAAATGTAGATAGCAGGAGGGCCAAATCATAAAGTGAAGTCTAATTGCTCCGATGTGGAATGTTCATAGGCAAAGCGTGGCAAGAGAGTGTTCGAACAGAAAACGGGCGGCCCGGGCTTCTCGTCAGCGCACTTATCGTGCATTATCAGAAAGCGAAGGCAAAGACACTTCGGGTGGTCTCCAGCAAGGACTGAGATCACAAGTAAAAATGCGAAAGAGGGAAAAGAGGTACGAAACAGAACATGAAAGATGGGAAAAAATCGAAATAACGGTCCAAGTGCGTTGTGCCAGTCGATCGAGCCATTGCGGTTTAAAAACCGCTTCCTAAAGAACGACAGAACCCACATATGAAAAAAAAAAAAACCGATCAGATAAAGGTAGCATAGAGAGGGTAGGTGATGGGCATGGCAGGGAGAAAGAGGGACAGCTGAAGGGGTTAGGGAAACGTCAGCACCTTAAACAAGCAACAACTGGCCGGAACGACCAGCAAAGTCGATATCTCATACACAAAAAAAAAAAAAATGAAAAAAAGAACAAAGAAAACAACAAGAGAGGACTGAAGAAAGGCAATCCAAAAACGCCCTGCCGGGCCCACGACAAAACCCCCACGAACGAACCCACGCACAGAAAATATAAAAAGCATAGAAAAACAAAACAAATAAAGGTGGAATAAAAAAAAAGAAAAGAAAACTAAAGAAAAAAAAATAGAAAACAGAAAACAAACTAAATAAAATAAAAAAAATAGGAAACAAAAAAAAAACAAAACAGAAAAAAAAAAAAAAGAAAAAAAAACAGAGAAAAAAACAAGAAAAAAAAAAAAAAAGAAAGGAAAAAAAAAGGCAAACATTAAAAGAAAACAAAAAGAAAAAAAAGCAACTCCTGCCCCTACAGATAATGGATAAAACTGTATAAAATACCAAAAGAAAAGAAAGAAAAAAAAAAAAAAAATAAAGAATCATACAAAAAAGAAGAAGAGCAACAACTCAAACAATAGACGCAAAAATACGACAAAACAAAACTAAAAAAAAAGCAAACTAGCGGTGAAACCTAACAAACCACACAATAAAACAACATCCCACCACAAAACACCCCACCAACAACCAAACACGAACCGCATAGCCAAATTTGCTTAATTGCACTCATCTACTCACCAAAGCACGCAAACCCCCTCACTAACTAAGAAAACCCAACCACGCAAACTCTACAAGAATACCTCTCTCAGCCTCACACACACCTACAAATGGACTACAACAAAGACCCCCCAGCACAAATCAAGCACAACACGCGAGGCAGTTACTCTCCTTAGACTGTGAACACACCTTCGAAGACCAAGAGACCGGGACCTCCACTCCGTCAACGGCACAAGAGCCCCCCATACCACCCTAAATCCACCCACAAGCAGCCACACCCTCTAATCGACCACGAGGACCCGACAACCAAAGAATGCCGGCCAAAAACCAACCGACAAACCCCCTCCCAAACGCCAGCCAAGCCTATGCCCCACATCACCTCACTTCAACCAAATAAACACCCGCAAAAAAAGAGACCACCATCTCAAAAACGGTGACCCTTCAGCCCCACAATACAAACCCACCACACCACTCCACAAGCGGCAACGAGCCCACACGCGGAGACATACCACAGCCAAACAACTCAAAAAACCCCACACGCCACGACACGCCGACGCCACAATCGTACCAAACACCCCGCAGGTGACAAACCAACTCGACCTCCACCTGACGGACTCCGCCAACAACAAACGCCGCAGAGCCGCAACGGAACCAACGACACCCCGCCTGGCCAGCCACGCGCGAGCCCCCCACGGTCGCCGCAAAACCACCCACCACCAAACCCCGCCATCCCCAGATACTCGACGCCAACCCACCGACAAACTCGAAAATAATTTCATCCACGCTGAACAACCGCAAAATCTGATAAAACACGCACAAAAAAGAATAAACATATAGAATCCGCCAGACACCTCATAAATTACGAAGAAAAGTGAAGAGAAAGCAATAAGTTAAAGCCATCCACTATAATATAAGCGAAGGGAACATAGAAAAGTACACTACCCAAATAGCAAACTCAAAACCACCCAACCAAATCGACAGACACTCTTTCTCTCATTTTGTCTTCTCTACTCGCAAAGGCCTCCTCTCCCCTACACCACCAAACACAATAATAGAACACGACACACATAAACCTAAGGAATAACTAAAACATCTAGCGACGACTTAGGCAATCTAAAAAAAAAAATAGCATATAATGAGCATTCAAGAAAACAAAAAAAAACAAAAAAACCAGAAAAAAAAGGAAAACCCCCCCCCCCCCAACAAAAAAAAACGATACCCCAGAGGGACAAAAAAAAAATGAAAAAAAAGAAATAATAAAAAGAACCATAAAAAAAAATAAAAGACCAACCAACTAGATAAACACACCAAACCAAAAAAAAATCCAAAAGCAGCTCCCATAAAGTATTTAAGAGTCCAACCAATAATAACTATCCACATACACCCCGAATGAGAGAGAATAGAAAATTACAGCCCTCCCAAATGCAAAAACAGCCTAACGGCCGCTGAGATAGTAATTTCTACGAACCAGCTTAAAACACACTTCATAAAACATATCTTCATTCCTTTAATAACACCAAATCATAAATAAATCAGAGATTGAGCACTCCAAATCAACAACAAAGGTTAAACTAAATTTTTATCAAAGGTATCGTATCAAGTATTACCGTAGAATAGAGATGATAAAGAGAGAAATACAGACAACGACCAAACCAAAGCCAACACCCAAACCCACCAATAAACAGAGAGACCGGCAACACCCCTATAATCAAGAAGAACAACCCCCAGCCAAATCAAAACAACCCAACTACCCAATCACGCCCCCTGCCAGACCGAGATCCCCGCTGCCCTCATAACCCTCAGAAGAAAACAGATGACGCCCGTCACATAGCACCGGCAGCGCCGTCACACTCCCGACTCCAAAACCCCAAATATCGCCACACCACTGCTCACAGTCAACTAAAAACCCGCTCACTTCATCAAAGATTTCCACTATCGCCCGCATGCACCCGCACGAAGAACGCACAATGCGAATTACACCACACCCTAAGGCCTAAAGATCCACATTTCCCTAAAACAAAAGAGTCGCAACAAGCAAGGGCCAAAACCAACCCAGGTCTATAACCCCCCCATAATCATTACACATCTACTCGCCCCCAAGCACTACCACTACCAAAAGTAACCAAAAAGTCCATACTCTACGCCACGGCCCTTCATAAATCTAAACCACCAGCACAACTAACAACTTTAATAATGGTTATTTCTTGATACTGTAGCTACACTGAGGCTATGGGCGGTTTACTTATCACCAGCGACTTACCCTCTCTAAACCCATCCTCCCAAAATCTAAAGAGGCATGCAACCCGCACCAATCATCCACACCAAAAATATGCATGCACATTATCTCCTCCAAAAAACTAAACTCCAAATCACTATATGCAATGCACCACCACAAACCCAGCCATACCCGAACCCTACCTCACCCCTCAGCTCGTCCACAACCCCTTAATCCCTAACTCCTCGCATCATCATCATTAGATGTTAACGAAAACGTAACGTCAGCCCCCAAGGAAAAACGCCAAAGCTCACAAGCTCAAAACGCCCCAAACCTGCCTTGAACAGCCCCCGCAGGCCAAGAAACAAACGATTGTCACCAAACCTATCAATTTCCTTAAAAGCACGTTTCACTCACACAACGACATTCGACACCACTCACAACTCCCCGAGCAAATGAACCATCACCAACCCGATAACGTATCCTACGAGATTATCAATACTCTCACTGCTGTACCCCCGGCCACGATAGAGAAAAAAACTCGGCGCGTCCGCCCGCGGCTCAGAAAGATTCGCAATAGTAGACTACACGTGTGATTCATGTTCCCTAAGATGACTGGGAACACTCCGAGAATTACTCGCACACAAGCGCGTGCGGCACACAAACCGAGATGCCACATGCGCACATCAAAATCTACGCATGTAAAAAGACACACGAAGACGAACCAGAAACCACACACAGCCGCACCCCACCCAAGATACAACGCCGAACCGCCCACGCGCACCCGACACAACACAAGCCACACAACCCCACCAAACAACATGAACACAAACCCACCCAAGCCCAAACCCAAAAGAGAACACAGCCCTAACCCAAAACCGCCACACCCACCCACAGAAACCCCCCCCCCCAAGAAACAGAAACGAGAAACAAAGAAAAACAACCCCCAAACACAAAGAACCACACCCAAACAAAAGCCCCCAAACATACCCCCAAGAGGAACAACCAGAGAAAAAAAACGAAGCAAAACAAAACAAAAGACAGAAAAAAGAGAAACAAAAACAAAAGAAACAAGACACACAAAAAAAAAAAAAAAACCCCCCCAAAAAATAAACAAAAACACACCAGAATGAGAGAAACACCAAAAAAAAGACCAACAAAAACACGCAAGCACAAAAAGAGAAAAGAGAACAGACCAAGACGAAGCCGATCAGAACTCTCCCGAAAAAACACGAACACAAGAAAAACAAAACCGAACGATAAAGGTGAAGAGAATCTACCCCACAAAAAAAGAGCGAATCGCTTCAGCAGGGTAAAGAACTAAAACAACAAAACAAGATAAGAACAATAGAAATCAAGCAGAAAAGACAAAAAAACAGGAATGCGAAAGCAAACAAAAAAAACAAAACATGAACACCATCATAATAGTACATCACTTTTAAAAGAAGCCCAGAGAAGACAAACGCATCTTCTCTGAAGAAGAACTAACAGCGAATGTTAAACATAAATTAGATGGAATTGTATCAAAATCTTCTAAAGTAGAGTTTAAAATAAAAAATTGAAAGAAAATTCAGTCTTACCAGAAAATAGAGGTAAAAGATATTAATGTGGTACGGTATAATGAGGGTGATATAGTGTATACAAAGTATAATACACAAAAACAACGAAACTTGATAATCACAACTAAAATATAAACAAAACAAAATTATATAAAAACGAAGTGTCCAATTTCAATAACAAGAAATTGTTCAAGCAAATAAAATTGACTTTTATAAACTTTCAAATAAACGACCTAAGATACCCATAATGTGAAAAAACAAACGCCAAAAAAAACAAACACTCCTTTCTATATAAACCCATCCACACTTTACTTTCCAACAAAACAACCAAAAACATTTCATTCAGTTTTCCATACTCAACCAAATCCAAATAAAAAATAATAGCATAAAAAACAAACATCATACCAATAAAAGAGAAATAAAACCACCCTGAAAAATTAGACTGGATGAAGAAATAGAAAACCAGGTTCAGTTTTGACATCATTCAAATGAAACCATGGGAAAAAATCTTCTCGGAAACATTCAGGCCAAAAAAAAAAATAAGAAAAGAAAAAAGATATAAAAAAAAAAAAGAAATAAAAAAAAAAACCAAAAATAAGAAAGAACATATATATTACAAAAAAAACAGAAAAACAATACAATAGAAAAAACATAACCCACCAAAAGTTGTATGACAAAAGAAAGAGAGGAGAAAAAAACACAAGATCAACCTAATGGACAATCAAATGTTGATGATGAAAACAAAAAACGACCTGAGAAGAAACCGAGCAACAAATAAGAGAAATACTAAAAAGCGGCGGAGAATACAGAAAGAGAAACGATAAAAATTAAAGAAAACATAAAATGAAATTGAGCACACAGGGAAAAGAGGGAGGAGAGAAACAGGAATATGAAATGAAAAAGTTAATTATCAAAGTGCAAGAATGGGTATACTAGTGAAAAAAAAGAAATGAAACAGAAAAAAGATGGCAAAGATAGAAAGTGAAAAGATAAAAGATAAAAGTAGACAAAAACCAAAAAATGAAGCCATGGCGACTATCAAACGCGTAACAACACTAGATAGAAATAAAAAAAAAAAAAGAGAAAAAAAGATAAAGAAGAAACATATACAATGGAAAAAGGAAACAAAACTAGACCCCCGAAAAAAAATAGCAGCCAACCCAACAAAAACCAACCGAAAAAAAAAAAAAGAAGGCAAAAGAAAATTGAGTAGAGTGAAGTCAAGCCTACGCGTCAGAACAAAGGAATATGACAGTGATGGTTTATCATAAAAGAACACAAAAGAAGTAGAAAAAAGAAACGAAAACACACACAGCCAACGACCCGCAAAGAATGGAGGCAGGCCGAATCAAACAGAACGCAGATAAACAACGCACAAAGAAATCACAACACAGACGAAAGACCCAAACACAAAATGGACACCAGGACACTCATCCCTATGGATACAAAAGACGACACAAAAGACACTGCTAACAACAGACCCCTTACATCAAAAAAACTATAAAATACGACAGCACCACACGCCCCGCGACCAACAAGAAAAAAACACAACACGCCCCAAAACTGAAAACAAAAAAGAAAGAGAACAACCAACCCCAAACGAAACAACCCCCCCCCAAGAAAACAAGCCAGACAACAACCCAACACACAAAGAAAAAAAAACCCAAAACAAACAAAAAAAAAAACAACGAAAACCGCGAAAAGAAAAAAACAAAAAGAAGGAAAGGGAAAAAGAAATCACAATAACACCCCACCAACCTACCAAGCACAAAAACGAAAAACAAAGCATAACAAGAAAAACAAAACAAAAAAAATCACAAAAACAAGAAAAAATTTGAAACAATGGAAAAAATGAAACACAAAACCGAACAAACAAGAGAACAAAAAAGGAAGCCCCACCACAACACGATACTCAAAAACGAAGATAAAAGCGAGCAATAAAACCAATAATAAGTGACCAACACAACGCGCCACGCCCAATTGACAACGAGGCAGAGCCACAAAACACTCAGCCCCACAGCAAAGACAAGCATCAACAAAAACTGAAACACACTAATCAAAATAACAAAACATAACGAAGACAAAACAAACAAAGAAAAAAAAGAAACAAACCAACTTTAAAACAAAACAAACAAAGAAACAAGAAAACAAAACACCAACCTATAAAGCTAAACCCCTATCACACAACAACAAAAAACCAACTCTAGAAAATAAAATAACCAACATAAAAATAAATTAACTATAGACCCAAAAAAAAACAAACCAAAAATAGAAAGAATAAAAAAAAAAATACAACTTAATAAGATGAAGAATAACAAATAAGAATAAGCGTAACAGTACTCAAAAATACCTACAATAGTGACACACACTGGTAAGAGCTAACGTCATTACACAACAAAACTATACATAAACAAATACAACAAAGTCAACAATAACAAAACAAACTCACGTTACAAATAATAAACGCACAGAAAGGCAAGAAACCGTCAAAGAGCCTACAAAGAAACAAGAACAAGCCCGAAGCCAATACACCCAACCCCATAACCACCTTGCCAAAAGCAACCCCAAAAAAACCCCTACGAAAAAAAAAAAAACCGAATACATAAAAAAAAACCAACAATCAAAAAGTACCCCACAAAAAAAATATAAAATAAAAAAGATCACAGAACAGATCAATAAATCCATTGTAAAATAAGACAAACAGTAAACCATAAGACTAAAAACCCAAAAGAAAAAGAATGAAAAAAAAAACCAACAAAAAAACCAAAACACAAAAAAAAACCCAACCATAACAGAAAAAAAAAAAAACATAAAACAAGAAAGAAGGTGAAAACAAAAAAAAAATACAAAAACCCAATAAAAAAAAAAAAAACCCAAGAAAAAAAAAAAACTTAAACATAAAAAATAAAAAACAACACCAAAACCATACATCAAAAATCAAATATTACAAATAAAATAAAAAAAAAACAAAAACAAAAAACAAAACAAAAAAACAAAAAAAATAGACAGAAATAAAGAAAAATATTAGAAATAAAACGAAAGGCAAACCTAAAAAAAAATCAAGCTAAAACTTAGCAAAAAAAAACAAACACAACACAAAACCCAACAACAATGTCAAAACGTTAAAAAACAAAAACGAAAAAAATAACGAAAAAACAACATGTAGCAACAACAATCAACAACAACAAAGATAAGAAGAATATATCAAACGTAAACAAGAATAAAATCTCCATTAAACGAACACAAAATTCACAAACCATCCTTACAAACATAGTGAGAAGACAAAAATAAAAAATACTGAGCTATTAAACCTACAAAATGATAATTGCTATCAATATAACATAGTATTAACCAAACAAAAACAAAATAAAAAAAAAATAAAAAAAAATTAAAAAGAAAGAAAACGCTCAGACAATAAAACGAACAAACAAACATATAATTAAAAAAAAAATATTATACATGTCAAAAAATAAAAAAAAACAAGAAGACGTTTTGAGCAAGAACAAAAGATTTACTAGAGACAAAACGAAAAAAAAACATGTACAAACAAGCAACAAAAAAAAATCTGACCAAAAAGCGAACAAAAATCCAGGACCATGAGAGTACAGGAAGCCTTGTATCCTTGTATAATAGTCTCAGGCTGTATTAGGTATAGTAGTGATTTGAGTGTGATGGGTTAGTGTGGTGTGGTGAGATGTATATATATATAATATATATATATATATATATATATTATTTATTAATATATATATATATATATATCGAAATATAAAAAGAATATAGATATATAACGCATGTAGACATTCATAAAAACTACCACATTACTTAATCACACCTGAACTACATAAACCTCAATAATCCCCACCTAACAATCACCTTGAAAGAATTAGTTCTTCCACACAAAAAAATAGAAAAAGCAAAATCTGACCAGGATGTACTAACAACTTCATGCCCTATTCAACCTCTATGATCTTGCATATTAAATATAATCACAACAGAACAAAGAAACAACCCCAGTCCCTACACACTTACCTACCAACTGCCAGTTGGAAGTACCAGCAAAAACACCGCCAACCAACAAACAACAACCCAAACAAAAAACGTACACGCAATCTTCAGCAATTCTTGTACCCAAATCTGCTCTTAGAAATACTCATTATCCGCCAAGTTAATAAAATAATAAGATATTAACTATCTTCAGAAGCAGACAAAAGAAATTCCTATCTATAAAGTTATGACAAAATATTGAGCCGCTAGTACCAAGTGAAAAATTAGGAGAGAAACCCGTTGACCTTCTTCTTCAGCCAACAAACTGACATTCCCTACAATAAAGCTCTTCAAAAATTAATCTAGAAGCTACTTTTCTCCCGTATCTTCATCATTCTGAAACAATTTCCTGACCACTATGACTTGATAAAGCGTAAGCAGGAAAAGTTCAGCCCGATAGTTGTGAGTTTCATCACTTACAATTTGTTTTAGATTTTCCTTTCTTCTTGTACTTCCTGCAACCCTTTAATACAAGAATGGCCACATTGCAAAGTGCAGATTTAGCTTATATGTTGTTCTTCTTCAGTTAACTTACCCTGTATATTGGATCAATATAAACAACAGCTAGTATAATATCATTGTCAATAGAGAAATTGTCTCTTTCGTACCTATGCGCTCACAGGATCCCTATTATCCCCTTCCCCGGAAGTATAATAACACTAACTAAAAAAAATGAGATGTGTAAGAGAGAGAGTAGAAGAGTGCTGATTTATTAGAAGTATAAACATAACCAAAAATTGAAACATTAACAGAATTGCGATGTTAAAAATCTTCGAAGTTTGCAAATATAGCCATTTATGTGGACACGCTGAGAAAAGAATCGAAAGTACAATCTAACCCTAGCATGAAGTCGATTGAAAGTCAATCCTCACAGAACCAGTCACCTTTCCTACCACTCTGTCAAAGCCTCTCACAAAATTTTCCGACCCAACATCATATCATGAAGATCATACCGACTCCGACTACCGACTTCCCGACTCCGACCTCTTGAAAAATTACCGACTCCGACCGACTCCGACTCCCACCCTCTTTCAAATTTACCGACTCCGACTCCGACTCCGACTCCACCCTCTTCAAAACTACGACTCAGCGACTCCGCGACTCCAGACTCCGACTCCGACTCCGCAACCCTGGCTTCACCGAATACCCCACCGCCATTGTCAGTCTGCTCCACAGATCATCCGGAACCATGAAAATTTCCCAGATCACTTTGGATAATGAATGTGAGTAGAGATGACAGGTCTAGTAAGAACTATATGACACGAATTCCGCGAACCCGTGCGATATTGTACAGCATATTCAGATGTGTATTAGACTTAAGGAATTGAATTCATAAGTGCATAGAAAATTTTGCCAAAAATTTGGTGGTGGCCGCATCTTAGTTTTTTGCCTAAGGATGACTGAATGGTTCTTCGGAGAGAGTTAAATTCAGATGCAGATGCAAATCTTTCTGGTGAGATACGAAAATTACAATATTATAAGATAAATGTAAAGATCATTCATAATAATAACTTAAATAAGTTTCGGGAAGCAGTTGTGTTAGATATCGTTAATGCGGTATGAAGATAGTTGTTTTTGTGCGTTGTGGAAATAGTGTATTCAGAATGGCATTATGAAATAAGAATTAATATTGGAGAGGATAGAGGTTGTTATTAAGCCTATGTGACAGATTAGGGTTAGAGAGGGCGGAGCTAAATGACCAAAATGGGAATGACTGAGGCCAATGTTAATATTTTGCCGAAGAAATTGAGCTGACCTATCATTTCAGTGTTGTCTGAAGAGTCAATATTTATTGTTTTCTCATGAAAAGATGGTGTTGTACCTATGTAGACACTGTCGCATATCTGGTATAAATCTCCTAGTGCCAATGTTTTCGGATTATTTTGTAATTTCTAATATTTCTACTTATAAGTAAACAAGTAAAATGTGGTAAGCCATGCAATAATAAGGCCTGAGTGTGACCAAATATTAGTACAGGTTTAGAACGAGAAAAAAGAATAAAAAATTAAGTTTGTATGTGTATAGGACCATTGCCTATGTATATGTAATATCATATGTAAAAACAAAAATAAAAAAAAATAAAATAACATTTATAATAATATAATTCAAATTATATATAAATTATAAAGTATAAAACAAATCTACTAATAACCCATTTGAAGCGATTAAACTCATAAAATAACAATAAATATTAATAAAAGCAAAAATAAAAAAAGGAATAATAAAAATAAATAAAATAATAAAAAAAAAATATAATCATAATAAAAATATAACTATAATATTAAAAAATATTACAAAAAATAAAGGTATACTAATATATTACGTCAGATGTGTTCTCGACCACGTGCGCGAAATCGGTCTGAAATGGAACCATTCATTTTATATCCTCATTGCCTCTTAAAACGTTTTGCATCCAGGAACTTGTGTAGAGCCGTCACCTCCTGAAGATGAAAAGAAAATTGATTTGTTGAAAAGGAAAGTTTATAAAAAAATAAAGCAAGACTTACTAAAAATACTAATTGGAAACCGAAAAAGAATTTGAAAAAAAATAAAAACCAATAATAATAAGGCAACAGTAATAGCTTTAAAAATCTCTAGAGTTAATAAAGGTCTAGAGAAGTTACAATAAGGTCAAAAATAGAGAAAAAATTTATAAAAGAACCAACGAATAACAAGACAAATCTAGAAATACACATCCCAAAAAAAAAAAAGACACCGAGTTACAAGAAAAAAAAAAGAAGGAACAAAAAAAGAAAACATGTAAGAAACAAAAACCATTTAAAATTAAATATAGAAAAATACATATACTGAATGCAAAAAAACAAGAATCAAATTTAAGAAAAAATAGAAAATATAAATAACATGACAATATAGCACAAAGCTGAATTTGAATTCGTAAGGTTACCCCAAAAAATAAGGCTGATGACACGAAGAGTAATATACAAAGCATATGTAAGAAAACTATAGGTGGAACGAAAAATAAAAAAAAAGGAGACAAATTGGATATGGATTAAAAAGTACCCGACTTTTTAAAGTCTAAACTTTCACCACAGCCAAACACCATGTGTTACAAACTACAAAGAAAATGGCAAATAATAAAACGTCTATGGGAAATAATGAAAAGTGGTGTTCCACAGGATTCAGTGCTGGGCCACTCATTGTCTCCAACAAAATATATATAAATGATTTAGGACAGGGACTTAAATGCAAGGTCTAAGTTTGCAGAATACCAAAGTGGCCACCACTAGTTCGGCAATAGTGAAGGCATGACTCATAAAGATTCAACATGATATACGTGATAAACTCTTGAGCGTGACAGATAAATGGACAAAATGAATTAATCCAATAAGTCAAAAAGAAGGAAGCGTCCTTCACCTAGCAGATCCACTACCTCAAATAACACGTTCTACACTACGACCTATGAATGGGGATGTAGCTTTGAGTCACTGTGGCACCAACGAACCAAAGCGCACCTTAGCCTTATGATTCATAAAACACGTCAATTTGCAAGTACAAACCAACGGCTAATCACGTGCTTCTGGAAAACTAAAATAAACAGCTAATAAGTGACCTGCGCAAAAAACATAAAATCGCAATGTTGTTTCCAAGAGCAAGGAAGTTATAATAAAACTGTATGTATAGTAGCTATGTTATTCCACAGTAAATAGTCCAGACGCTATCATGGACCAAAAAGCTAAGGGCCCCACCTCTAAAAAGAAAAGCGACCTTCAGACTATAGCTAAAGCACAGACGTGGCACACCGACCATAGAGCAAAACCAAGCTATCAGCTTTCTGGGTTTCGAGGTTAAGAGCATGAGGACGAGGCTGAAGGAAATTAGGAATCCTTTTCTGCTAAGACAAGGCGACTTTCTCGACACAGGGGAACTACTCTGACAAAGATCTACCCACCAAAATATTAATTCTACTTCGACACAGAGACCAATAAAAATCCTTCATAGAATAGAGCAACCAAACGGCCACAGCCTGACCAAAAACGGGGGCCAACATAATAGAACCCATAATCAAGAACCCGCACAGCATCGCCATCCTTGATATAAGCAAAGCCGATGCCATTCAGTAATCGAGAACGCTATGCTCTACAATAATATTGAGAAAAAAATATGTCTGCCACAGGATGCTTGAGTAGTGAACTCGGACTTGCAATAACTTTAAGAAAGAGTCATCGCGCATAGGTTCTGGAACCAGGGCACAACCCCCAATTAACGGTCCATCAATCAATATATTTTGACGAAAGCCAACGTCTCGCGACCTCCGTTTTTACAGATACACCAAGATAAGTTACTCTACATGTATAGACCTTGCAATGAAACAGCCCACCCAAACCTTAGCTGCACCACACTAGCTTACCCTTATTACATGCATGTCGGATGTCTTGAAGCAACCCTACTGCCAATATATATATACCATTATTGATCTCCGCACCCACAAGACCAAATTGCCCGCTGAATTTTACAGTACAGCTAAAATTGCAACACCAGCACCATACGGGCGCTGCTAAGTTGTGGACAAATTTGCATGAGCCAGTTTGGTCAAAAAAAACCCAAAACCCCCCACACTAGCTCGGGAAAACTTGACTCCGCGCGACAGTCTCCGGACCAGAACCCATGTGGACATATACTTCACTTTCTACTAATATTCTCTAATTCTTAATGACAAACGAATTCTATCCATTTGCCCTACTGAACCCGGATTTTGAAGTCGCATGAGCACGAAGACACACAAATCCATCACCTAGGAGCGTTTGCCAACTCCCAATTAGTGTGATACTATATATTTCTAACCCACATATTTATAATACATAATAATATATATAGTATATATATATACTATAATAATAATATAAATAATATATATAAAATAATAATTAATATAAAACTATATATACTATATATAAATAACAATATATAATAATAAAATAATATATATAAAAATATTTAATATATATATTATAAATATATATATTAAATAAAAAAAAATAATATAATAAATATACTATAATAAAATGAGCCTACCACCAAAAATATATATATATACCTACACACTAACTCTAACTCCACAAAAAAATAAACCATAAATATTAAATATAAATTTTAAATAAAGATAATAAAATTATAATAAAATGATATAGATTATTAAACTCAAATATTTATGCTATATTAATGTATTCAAGTTATTAAACGCTATCGAAAACGACATATAAAAAAAAATTTTTATATAAATATATATACGAAAATAATATAACATATTAATAATAAAACACTCAACCAATAATATAAAAAATATATCAAACCCCCACTTCAAATATATAATAATATATATAAAAATAAATATATAATATATATAATAAATAATAAAAAAAAAAAATATCATAGAATATAATAAAGAAAAAAAACAAAAAAAATAAATAATAATAGTAAAACATAAATATATATATATAAAGTATATAATAATAAAAAAAATAGTATATAAAAGATATATAATAAAACCAGAATAACAAATCAGAGGTATTTACATAAAATAACAAGGGTAGAAATATTAGAAAAATAATAGATAAATGCAGAAAACCAAAGTAGATAAGTACAATATTAAGCATTTAAAAAAGGTATATAGTAAAATACAAAAAATATAATAAAAAAAAAAACTAATAATATAACTAATAATACTATTTAAAAAAATAATAACTAACCCAACAGTGCTTTTGCCAACTTTCAACAATAAAACCAAACTACCTAAATCAAAATATATCGTGTGTGTGTGGTGTGTGTGTGTGTGTGTAGTGATGTGTTGGTGTGTGAACACAGTCGGGAGCGCAGCGCAAGAGACGTATCGTCTGTGTCAATAATTTTAACACAATCCCTATTTTTCTCGACCACAGTGGACAAACATGAGTCAGAGAACCATATTTCCACAAACGATTATCTTTAGTACCTTGGCTCAGCTTTGAGCCTGCCTGTTCCTACACACAAAGAACGTGTTAACATCACCAAAAGCCTTTGACTCCTCATCTCCCATCTGTATCATTGCTGTCTATCCAAATAGGACACTTGAATTAAAACTAGTTTGATCAGGACGAGTTAAATAATTTCTATATCAATTTCCAGCTGGTAGGAAGTGCATACATTATTGGTCTAATAATGGTATTATCACAGAAAAATCTAAATTATGTGATATATCATATATATATAATATATATAATATATATATATATATATAATAAAAACAATACTATAATAACATATGATAATACTATACTATATAATATATCAATATATATAGAATCACTACTATACAATCATAATACAATTCATGTATATCACTACATATACCTATCACTAACTAATATAATATATATATATAATAAGATATAATAATATATTTATAAACTAGGCACTTACCGCAATAGCAGTCGTCGCCATACACATTGCGCCGGCCAAAAAACGCAAAAGCGCACCAATCGCGAAACCAAGTGCCACTTCAACGGCAATCGACGCACCGATCGCGATCAGCGTATCAATCCGGAACGCAAGCCGCCGATGATCGGGCCTGTCAGAATAACTTAGTCCGCAAGCGCAACAAGAGCACAACCATTTTTCAAAAAAAATTAGTCCGCAAGCGCACAAGCCGCACATGTCCGCAAAATACAACTTAATTATTTATAAAAAGCACAAACCATTAATAGGAGCCGCCAAAAAAATATGAAAAACCAATAAGCAAAAAAGTTTTAAGACAAAATTATTTTTAAATTATAAATATGAAAATGCAAAATGAAAAAAGAAAAACAACAACTCCTAACAAAAAATGAGAAAAGATTTTAATCTCTATTATAATCTATAATTCATCTTCGTCACTCCTCGCAATCTCCTCGTTGCATTCCTGACCAAATAGGATTCATATTCCCTTTCACTAAAGAATAACCATTTTTCAAACTTAAGCCTGAAACAGGCAATGACGTTGCCCTCCTTGCTCTACTAGAATCCTCAGACGCCACAATGGTACCTAAACAACCCACTTCCACACCGACTGAGAATGAGACATATGGCCAAAGGTATTAATAAAATTCAATTAAACAAGTCCACCCAGACCTCTGGATTCCCACACGAAACAGTTCTAGTGAGAAACTACTGTAACGCGATTAAAGATTTACTGCAGGCCCAGCCTATCCAAATTTGTCCCCAACACTCTCCTGCTCCAGACCGTGTTCCCCAATATCCTCTCCCGGT
>JABUQX010119042.1:10000-27500 GCA_015478945.1 Trachelipus rathkii | reverse complement strand
ATATTATAATAGATATGATATATATATATAATATATATATAATATATAAGATATATATATACGATATATTAGATTATTTAAAAGAAATTCGTTAAACTTAGTTGACAGTAATAAAATTAGCAAAAGTCATAGAAATTACAAAAACCTTGAGCTATGAAACCTTCGAAGGCGTCCTACAAAGAATTATCGGGAGAAAAATACTTAACCGCGAGAATGGTAATTCCCATGTGCAATTGTTTAAGAAAAAAAATGGATAAAATAGATCCCAAGTCTAGTGTGATTTTAATGCTGCTAAAGCAAACTCTATGCACCCTGGTAAATGAATGATTTGGGAGTTCTAGAAAAAAATGACTTGTTGGCAGATGCAAAAGTTCTCGATCCAAGATTTAAAAAACAGCATTTTCAATTTTCCTTGGTTGCATCTAAAATTAACTAAAAAAACATGTAAAGAATCCGTAAGAATTTAAAGGATTTGGGGAAATCGGTCTCCTCCGCAAATAGAAGAGACTGATTTGAAAGAGGTGACACCAAATGTTGACCTTTGGGATGTTCATGAAGAAGAAGTTGCTAAAAATACCACAAATGCTCCATTACTTATGCAAGGCAGTATGCCAAATGAAATAAAATAATGTTTAAATCAGCCTTTCCTACCAAGAAAATTTGATTCATTAAAGTTTTGGATCGACAGTAAAAATGCATTCCGTTGTTATGGTAGCGATGAAATATTTTCCTGTCAATGCAACTACTGTGCCTTGGGAACGTACGGTATCTTTGCTAATAATGTTTGTTCAGACGAACGAAAATAGGTAACGATCGTGATAATCTTAATTAGATTTAGTATAGTTTTAGGAGCGCTACGAGATATATTTTTGTGTTTTATGAAAATATACTAGATATTATTATATATAATATATTATATATATATATATATATAATAATTATATATATTATAGATTATATATATATATATATATATATAATATATATATATAGTATAATATATATATATATATATATTATATATATATAATGTAAAAGTTACTTAAGGCCCACACGGAACGGGAGCTCGAGATCAAAAAAAAAAATTTCACAGTAATTATGATACATAAATAGACGGTTTAGGGTCGAATGAAAAAAAAAATCATATCTCAAAAAACTACAATAGCTACAGCGAAAAGGAATGAATTTTTGGAATCCTGGTAATTTAGATATGGAAATGTAAAAAAAAAAAATATTGTAAATAATTATAGATATTGAGGAGAAAGCCTATTTAGCCTTTGATACGTTACTCGTTAAAATAAATAGACTTTCTAGTATAGTTTTTGTTTTGTTTTTTAAATTAAAGATACCCCAAGGTATACCGCAACGATGGCAGGATCGGGGTCTCTCGGCCTTTCCGGGGGAACTACGAGGTAGGACTATTTCCCCCCCTCGGGGAGGGTCCCGGAACCCCTCGCTCTTTGGTATTTGGGTGTCGCGGGTTTCCTCGCCCCTCCCCTACGGTATGGAAAACGTCCCCCCTGTCTTCCCCGTGGCTCGAGCCCCCTACATTGGCGTGTAATACCTTTACAAATATTTTTTTTTTATTTATAGTTAGAAACAGGTAAAAAAAAAAAAAAAAAAATTTTCATTTCGACCCTAGAACACTTCTACCTGTGAAAATTTTTTTTGGATCCGAGCAACAAGCTTACCCCCGTTATGTCGTGAGTCCGGCAACTTAATAAGAAATAATATGGTAAATGTAAAACACCTAACATAACTTTACGTCTGCAATAGTTACCCTAACCATCGAAATTAACCTATCAAAGTAAAGTAGCAAAGTCTCATTACGCAATATTTCCACACTTTTCCGTCTGTCATTCAAGCAAACAGGTGTACAAAGCTTCAGTACTAATCCACCTCCACGCCTGCTCAAAGCCCCCGTGAAAGAAGTATGGCCGTATCGGACCGGTAAAGTTATCTGAGTAGGACGCCCTGAGAGGTGAGATTACCATAGCCGGGCGGATAAACTGTAGACTTTTATCTCACAGGACTAACCTCTAATCAGACTCAATATACAAATAAATCTTAACAAAATATAAATTACATCTAAAACTCCCGAATGGGGTCGTAATAAACGTGCAATTATAAATCCAATAGATGAATTCAAAATAATCACACATTAACTAATATCTAGAGGTAAGGATAAAAACCCCCGATGGGAGGCCCCTTGGTGAAGGATGCGATATAACTAAAGGTGACAGAAATTACAAACCCCTGAAAAGGTATTGAATAGCACGGGGCCATGTACCCCACATGCCGAACCTTGTGGGATGAGGATTCAATCGACCTGTCCTGCAGCGCCTTTTCCCGTGCTCGCTAGGTGTCCCTCGCCCGATTATAGGTGTTCGAGTACGACTCACGATTTTTCTTAATCATCATTACTGAGATTTGAAAATTTTTTTAAACTTATTTGTCAAAAATTTCCATCTTTATACATAAATACTTATGGATTATGTACTTATCAATAATTATAATATATAGACTTAATGAATAAATAAATAATAATGACATATGTGAATATTTTTTAACTGATATTCATGTATATTGCGATTTAGGTGATGACGATAGGCGGCGTAGTTACATAATACTATAATACAGTAGTACTATTTATTTATATATATAATATCTATATGATTTTATTATAAAATAGTATAACTATATGGCGAGACTTTTTTTTATGTGTATATTATTGTCATTAGGACAACTTGAAATTTATGTGCAAAAGTAGTATTTTATTATATATTATAATTATTATATTGAATAAAACTTGTATGTTTTTTAATTGTTATGAGTTATGGATATGTATACTGTTGATTAATGTTATGTAAATATCTATATATATATATATTTAGATATAGATTTATATTAGATATAATATTATTTTTATAATTATATATTTACATAATTTTATATTTTGTTAAAATATATTATGAAGCTTCCAGATATTATACAAATAAAATAATTATACGTTAGCGTATTATATATTTACGTTATATTATTATATTTACTGTATGTATATATATATAATTAGTATAATAAGGATATGATGCTATAAATTTTGTGAGTTTATTAAATATTAACTATGTCAAGTGTAAATAAATTATAATCATAGTATAAAATATGTTATGAGAGATGTCTGGATATAAAAATATAATGTATGAATGAGGTTACAATTTATTATGATATTGCAATCTGTATACTTACCTAAGCTGCGTTATAATAGATGCAGGACGTACTCTTGTTCGAATTATATACAGTTCCTGTGTCGTTTGAGCGAGCTAGTACTATATTGCTAATACGTGTGCTTCTGTAACGTATCTCACTCAGCAGCGTGATATATATTCTTAGCTAAGCGGATTTATCTATTGTGATAATGCTCGCTTAAATATGATAACAATAAACATATAGGTGATATATATGCGTGCAGCATGTCCTATACTACAGTTTGAAAAAGAAACATATAAGAATGAAATAAATCGTTTCGGACTCTCTTTAAATGGTTATTGATAAGACTTTTATGTCATGTTCTTAGAACTCTATTATCGATAATTTATCCACACGTTCATTTAAATAAAAAATCACTGAAGAATTAAATTTAATATGTATAATAAATATTATTAAATATTACCTATTAGGTATATATATGTTTAATAGAGAATAGTAGTATTGCTTGATAGAATAAGTATATGGTAGATGGATATTATTACGATATTTTGTATATACTAGTATAGATATAGTTAATTATCCTATTATACTACTGTTAGTTAATGAGTAGTGTAATATATATAAAGAATTTTCGTATAGTATTAACACTAATAATATACTAGTGATGATGCATGGAGTGGTATGCTCTATTGAGTATATATTATGCGAAATATATAAGATATAATATAGTTTATATAGGTTATAGGAGTTGGGTAGTAGCATAATTTCTTACGAATATATATTAGTTAATTACTGATAACTACATATAGTTGTGAGAAACCAGTAGTATATAATACATATAAATATTATATGTTGATATTAACGTATTATTTTATAGTACGTACGTACGTTTCGAATCAATGAGTAGTCAGTGAAAGTACAAATTAGTATTATGAGTCCATGAAGTAGTAGTAGAGATAGTAGTTAGTCAGATAGTTTGAACAATATGAGCATCAGATATTACGTAAGTCGAAAGAAAGCCAGCCTTAATCGTCCCGCGTTTTACGTGTTAAAGTGTAGAAAACCCGTCTCTCCAGTGCGAGAATATAAAATCCGACTCTCTCAGGGGTCTTCAAGGGATGGCGATACGTACCTTCACATTCTTGGGTTCTATATCGTCAATGTGGGGTTAATCCCCTGGATACATTATATCCGAGCAATATCATACCCCTTACAAAGAACCCCTCAACAGTATTCCACCTGCCCATATGCACTTTTCTTCTCGCCTTGCCAAACTCACACGTTCCTCTCCTTCAGGCATTCCTTATATACCCTCACTCTCACGATTAGTGTCTTCTCGCGAGCCGGTGTTCGATTCCAAACACACTCACACTATACACTCCCGTTTAACCAACTGTCCCAGCTATCATCCTATCCGTTTCCACATTCAACTGTAATCCTTCCTTCACATTGTTACCTCGTTCAGCTCTCTCTCTCGATTGGTACCCTATTCTCACACCACCACACTAATACTGCTCATCTCTACCGCCATTTTATCTAGTACTACTCACCTATCAACAGTTATGCTGAATGTCTCAACGAACATGTGTACTTGATCATTTATGTCTAATATAACTCTTATTTCCAGACCATAGTTGTCTAGTACCGTGAGCTCATTTAAATCAACATAGGAGAAAAGTTACAATCTCTCTCATGAAAATGATTCCTCTCGGCGCTAAGTCACTCATTAATCCGTGTAACATGTCCTCCTCAAGATTTTAAATGTGTGGTTATGCACGCATAGCATACTCTTTCGTCTATCCTTTCACAACTTTTTGTAATACTGAGCTGTACAACATCATTCCTATCCCTTTTCATGTTAGTCCCGATATCATTCACTGTATTATCCCTAAATAATGTAAAATTACAGAACATCTGTCTCACGCTCATACTCATCCATTCATAAATCCTCGACCAGTGAAATGATCTTCAACTCAACATATCAGTAGAGTATAATTAACTTATCTTCATCACTCCGAGTGTTTTATACATTGTGATAACCACTCAATCTTTTTAACACCACTGAGCTCAAATCCCTCTATCTAAATCTATGCTACGTCAAATTATTTGATTCATAATGCTTATAGAGAGTAGAATGTATAACGTTTTAGGACATTAGTTGTTTGGACCCAATTAGGTTATTTCTCGCGCGTGGTAATGTTCTTCAGATTATGTTCGCTTTTACTGGTATAACAAAATGTAGATATGAATACTGTAAACTAATCACTTTCATTTTAACATAAGGTAAGCTTAAAACATAGAGACTAGATCTATTAATTTATAGCCTAGAACAGAATTCGTTTCTTAACGATGTCTGAGTAGCCAATATAGCCCTAGTTCGTTTTCATACAGAAAAATGCACGTTGAAAGCCTACTTCATTAGTAAGAGTGGTGGTATATAAGCTATTACCCTTAGTAACCATTCCGATGACAACGTCCAAAGCAGAGAGCTGTTTCTTATTTATGATAAGGGATTAAAACCTTCTTTAGTAAATCACTTATTGGGCTAGGAAAGAGTTCCCGCCTTACGCATGGCATTGTCGATCGAGAAAGACTTTTATTATGGGCATTAAAGAACCTTTAATTAATGAAAGTGATTGAAAATTAATGTCTAGTCAAAAAGAAAAATCATGATAGATTACGAGCTTTTCTATGTTCTCATAGACTATCGTAATTGTATAACAGGGGTAAGATGTTTTCAAAACCTTATGTTCAAAATATAACTCTGCAAGTGAAATTTTTTGTTATTTTGCTAGAATTAATCCCTTTTTCGTACATTCAATAATGTCTCTTTTTTCGAAAACACTACATACAGCTACTTACTTAACACATGCCACTACACACACCACCCACACACACACACACATACAATATAGCTTTAGTTTAAACTATACATAATTGCTTTGATCTCATATAATATAAGTTAGGAGAATAGTTATACTGATTATTATTATTGTATATATATTATATATACAAAAATATAGTTACAATATATTTGACCTAGTATTTGAAGCTTGTCGATGTAATAATTTAAGAGTTATATATAGACTTTTAGTAATCTATATAATTATTATATATATTAATACCGCTTATTGATAGTTTTATTATATTAGTAATAGATGTATGAGTAGAGTATTTGTTTGGTATGTATTAGATATTTCTTATATAGTAATACAATGTATGTCTATATAGTTATTTTATTAAATAATATATATGATATTTATTGTTATAAATTATATTTAATAGTAAATATTATATATATATATATTATATATAATATATAATTTTCCATATATATAACTATATGAGTGATATTAATAAGAACTTATTATATATTATATATGTTTATCATAAAATTCTACGTAATGTGAACTATGTATTATAATATTGTGATGTAACATAGATTTAAATACTGCATATGATCCAATTTAAGTTAGAACGAGCCGCGCCTGATTTAATTTTCGCCCACGTATATTTTAGTATAATATATGGGATATATTATATATAATAGGAGGTACTAGCATGAGCGAGTAGTAGTAGTAATGTATAAGTAATTTAGCTAGTTGTATATTATACTTGATATATTATCATGCCTTTGTTGGTCACACTTTCTAGACCAAATGTAGAAATACACATATTTTACGTATATTCAACAATATATAAAGAATAAAAGTGTATAGTTAATATAACATAAAAGTTATTATACTCGAATAATATATTAATAAAATTATAGTTTTTATTATAGTAGGGGAAGCTAATAATATAATGATAATATAATAAAAGATATAGTTTTAATATGAAGTTGTATTATAATAACTTAATAGACATTATGACATATAAACATAAAAATGTATAGATTATAATATTATAACTTTATCTTAGTCCCTGATGTCATAAACTAAAATATAATGATAGTCTTATATAATAGTTTCGAAAACGTGAAATCAAATACATAAGAATCATATGAGTATAGGGAATACTATTATTTTCGAAAACTATACTACATAATAAGATATCATAGGAGTACTTGTTATACTGAAATAGTGCCTAGTGAATCAAGGGCGTCCCACTGGTAGATTTAGTAACTTCTGAGTAGTAACTAGAACTCATCAAGTAAAAAATTTTCTTTTCTTGAGTCAGATTATATGACTTAATTGAGTAAGTAAAGGTAACTATTGTTAATTTAGTCATATTATTCGTATCATAAATAGATGATTATAAGTTATATGAATATGTGATTATAATTACTCAGTATACAGGAGTTATTAGATGTTAACTCGATATTGATTGGAAATACTATTGTAAGTTATACGTCATAGCATTTTTTAATTTATATTAGGCATGCTAGTATGTATTATAATCTTATGTATTAAATATGTTACTAATAGTATTAATAGTGTAATATGAATAACTACAGAGATATATTAGTAAGATAGATATAGTATTTAGTAGATAACTTACGGTATATATATTATTGTAATATAGGTACTATGTGTCTGTAAGCAAAGTCAGACTTTCCTGCTTGCCAAGTATGGTATTTGTATTAGTAAGTTTGTAGTGTTATTATACATGTATATATCTTGCATAGGTTATGTATGTTGCTTTATTGATGTGAAAACTTTGAAACCTTAGCTTATATAGTTTATATATAGTTTATGTAAAATATGTAAATATTTTTACGTTACTAAACATTATATAATAGATATATAAATAATTTATAAAACAAAATAATAAATATCAGAAGAAATAAAGTATATAAATATTAAATAGTTTTTCTTTATAAAAATAAAATAATAATAAATAATAAATAGTAAAAATAAGTTAGTATTTTTTTTAGAATACAATAATAAGTTTTAATAATGAAAAAAGTATAATAATATATATATAAATAGTATTTATAATACAAAAAGATATAAATATAGATGTGAAAGGCAGACGTTACTATATGTGTGTAGTAAGTATATACTTTTACTGTTGGTAATAGATAATTGAAGATTTTTTAATATGTATTTAGCTGTATGTATTCTATGTATATATATTGTAAAGCGTATGCTTATAGTAGTATTATTTATATACATTTATAAATCTAATATCTAGTAATATTGTATATGTTATATACTTATTATGTATATAGTGAAATATCATTATATTTATAGCCTACATTTACTATATATAATCTAGATAGGTAATGATTAGGTATATAATATATGATAAGTATAAAAGTATATAATATAATAAATAAATAAATATTATTATTTTAACGCTATATTAGGTTTATTATCTATCTCATATAATAATATGAACTCTGATAGTAATATATAATATGAGTATCTGGTAAATGAAATATTATAGAAATTCATAATAGATCAATACCCCCCAATTAAGATGCCATGAGTTGGGTAAACGTGAAGTCTCTTCATTATAATACTGATGATTATTCTTTATACCGTATCCTATAGTATGTTAATAAAAACCAGCTCAGTTATATTTTTTACGTTTATATAAAACATATATAAAGATATAGATATAATAAATTTTTTAGTAAATAAATATTCAAAAATGAAAAATAGTTTTTTAATAATGAAAATAAATGTTATATATAATTGAAAAATAAAAATTAATACATAAAAAAGATATTTCATTATAATATACAAGATTAAATGATCAATTGATCCTAACAAAACGAGAGACATAGGACTTTCATCATATTGGTCGGTTAAAAGCTAAGCGACCTCGCATAATTGAGATCAGCGTAGGAATATAGCTTAATACAGGAAGTTTTTTTTTATATAGCGTAACAGATAGTTTTAGTGAGAAAATTAAGCTCTCAATAACATAAAATAGAAAACGAATTTTTGACCGTTTATTATTTGCAAAATTAGTATACATATTATTATGTGTAAACGGCAACGTATTTGCATATGTTTGTAGTACTATTCACTTGTGGCATGTAGACTTAAAGGTGGAACCTTTGCTAATGTTATAGGCGCTGTATGATGGATGGCATTGATGTCGTGATTGTTAGCAATGGATGCGGATGTGATGGGCAGGCGAGTGGTGTGGTCAAGTTTCTGGGGTGACATCCGCGGAGCATGGAGGAGTGGGCAAGCACCTCGAAGCAACTCGTGTCTGTATGACGGCATGCGGCATTGGGCGGACCTGCATAGCGGGCCCGTTGATCAGTAATTGTGGCAATTTAGGGCGTATCGTGGCATAGGGCGTGTGTCTAGGCGAAATGGTGAGCATAAACAGTCACCTAGCACATTAGGCGATTGGTGCTCAGTTTTTTGTGTAAAGTTCAATTCCACGAATTAGACACAATATTTGGAACATTTTTACGTTGCATAGTTTAAATTAAATAGTAAATGTTAATAAATTAGATTCATAGATAATATAATTTCTTAATAATAAACCGTGTATGATATAATTAAGCTTAATAATAATTATACTTATACTAAAATTTTCAAGGTAATACTTATTTGTATTATATAAGTTGATATGTGTATTAGTTGATGATTTATTCGAGCACAAAGGAAAAGGGGATTGTGTAAAATGTGTGATTAAACTAATATATATTTAATATATTTACGTATTAATAGTTCTATATCGTATAATATCTATATAATTAGGTGTTGCTTATTAATATGATAACTTTTGTACTATTATTACATTATATTCATTAATATCAGTATATAAAGTATATATCTTATAATCACATAGGTTAGTTGAATAATATAATTATTTTTGTTATAAATGTTACTTATATACAAATTGTAATAAAATCAACAAGTGATGTACCCACCTTTAGGCTAAGAAAACACAGTCCGTATAGTTCAGCGCTCTACGGATTTACTTGCGACAGGACTTAGAGACTATTTGCTATTGTTAAAGATTACTTCGTTTACTTGATAGTCTGTATAAGTTATTGATGTAAGATGGTCTGAGTACAGGGTAAAGTTGTTGTGTACCTAGGCCCCTAAGTTGGTGTCTGCCCTCGAGTAGCTAGCCGTTACGCCCTTGTCTATCGCTTGTGCGATTGAACGTAATATTATTCTTATAGTGAGAATGACAGACCGAAAAGGTCTGTCAATTCCGAAAAATTACAGTGATGATCATAAAGCTCCGAAATGTTTTGTCTGTGTTTGTTACTCGGTGGTGTGTCTGTAGTTTGTTAGTATTTATTCGTTATTCAGTATGATTTACTAGTTATATTTTAATTATTTATTATTCTTACGTCGAGAGATTTATGATCAGCTGAATGATGTTAATTACGATTGAGAAGAAGAATTATTTGATGTGAGGCTCGCCTCTCGAGCCGAGTCCGCTCCGACTACCGGCTCTCTGCCATGCATGAGGCATACCTCGTCACACGTCACTTCTACACCGCAGCCTGCCGCACACAAAACTACACCGCACTGCCTCGAATTCCTGGCTATTTAAGCCTTTCGTCTAGTAGTTGAACTCTGTCAGTCTGATATGTGATTATTTTAATTATAGTATCTATATTATAAAGTTATTTATTTAGTTATAATTTATTATTTTATTTTATCATATTATTATTTATTGATATTAGTTATAGTAGATAGTAGGTAGTTAGGTAGTTAGGTAGTTAGTAGTGTGTTGTACACATACATCGCTTTTTTTTTTCTTGCGTATATAGGATTAGTGAGTGAGTTGAGTGGCTCATGGTAAACAATTTAGTTGTGGTTGTAGCTAGTTAGAGTTATGTGTGTTATCGGGGGTAAAGTATTTGAGGGGGTTAGGAATGGGTTGTCATATCCTTACATTGTATTTAGCGAAGTACGTCCCAGTGGGGCTCCCGAGAAGGGGAACCCACACCCCATAAAATAAATAATTTCTAACATCTTCGTAAAGAGTTTGCAAAATTGTAGGGATTAGCCGGAGGTGTTTATCGAGGTGTCTGAAGTTTTTCTATGATAAGGTTTGGTAATTAGGATTAGGAGACTGTTGGGCTCCGGCACCGGTTGCAGGACAGTGCGGATACGATGATAATAACTAGTACGTCATTCCATCGTCAGGATAATAATCAGACTAAGAGTTATGATAAATTTGTAAATGTAAACGACATTATGTAGACTGTTTAATATGGGTTATCGACCTCGATAGATCACGAAATATGAGGTATATAAAGAACTATCCAGTATGGGTGTCGAGGTTCTCGGCAGTGGAGGTAGGGATAGTGCCAGTGGACGGGTGGCCAGAATCGGTTATGAAATTTCTGATTGTAATGTTGATAAACAGGCTTGATACTTGAGTATTGATACGCCTTTTTAGAGTATATATACATTAACACTAGTAAACCGTGGTGGTATCTAAATGGAGAGTTATATATATGAACAGGCAGGTTTTAGAACATCTATATTAGATTATGGAAAAGGACCATCAGCTCCTTCATAAATGCCTTGAATATAAACAATCTTACAGTAGATTGAAAGTTTGTTGTATGGTAAGTCTCCAAAATCTGACATGAGATTATCACAATACTTACCTCATGAGAATGGGAGGGCGGAGGGGAGGGTAGTCTTAAGGTGAACCGGGATGATGAGAAGAATGACATGGTTGGAGGCTTGGACCCGGACTCGAGAGAGGCTCCAGAGCTCAGAGGGTCTACCTGAGACAAAATATTTGACGTGAAATATTGACATAGAACCAAACGAAACGGTTTGAGTTTGATATATTCTCAGCTATACAATTATTAAGCGGTTGTATACATAGTTTATGTTATCTGGGTTAGGATAAAACTGTTCAACGATAAGCAAGAGACAAATGTATAGAATGGGTATCTCTGTCTTCCGTATATTTCTTTTTAATAATTTGTTTAGAAAAAAAACTATTATTGACAATTCTTTTATAAGTATTATCTAACTTCTTTAATGATTTTAATCTTAAAGAAAAATGTAATCACGGAGATTTAAATATTTCCTGTTAGGACAAAATATTTTTAAAGGAATATTTGATTTCTTCTTAATTGAGATTTGGAAGATATTGTTGTGATGCTACAAACATACAAATTATTCTTCTCTTACATTATATTTTTTTTTCTTTCGTGGTATCATATATCCATATGATGGGGATAAATACAGTAGCCGTACTCACGTCATATAAGAAGAGATGGGTTGACTCAACAGCCGCCACAGAACTGATATCAGTATTGTAGCTTCTGCGTAATATTGTAACCAGCGTATTTTGGGCTGGTGACCCCCGTGGATTGTCGGGCTATTAACCCTATAGATGGAACCAAAGAAATAAAACGAGCCTTATACATCTTTCTTATGATGTTACCTCGTACCGAAAAGAAAAAAATAAAAAAATAAAAATTAAAAAAATTAAAAAAATTAAAAAATTAAAAAAAAAAATTTTTTAAAATTAAAAAAAAATTTTTTTTTTTTTTAAAAAATTAAAAAAAAAATTAAAAATTTAAAAAATTTTAAAATTTTTTTTAAAAAAATTAAAAAAAAAATAAAAAAATTAACATTTTTTTTTTCTTAAGTATAACAAAAAAAATTACGTTTTTATAAATCAAACACCCTCAAAAGCCTCTAGCCTCCGGAGCCTCTGGAGCCTCTTGAGCCTCCAGATCCCCATCCCCTCAGCCTCCCCCACCTCACGCCCCTCTCCATCTACGGTCTATTGATTCATGTCATATTTTGTATAACAACACAAAACTTTCATTTATTTTGTTTTATAAGCTTTAAACAATTTGTTTTTACTAAAATTTTACGCTTTTCATATATATAACTTAGAAATTTGTGTTTTTACCATACCCTAAACCTGAATCAGTAAATCAGACCACCCACCCCTCCCTCCCTACCCCAATCCTGGATAATAGTTTTACATAACATAGTAATAGTTTAACAAATATTTTATCATACCTTGTCTGATTATTATACTGATCGAGAATATAAGCAACGTAACAAAGTTTTTCACATCATAAAGCAAACATAGCATCACCTGAACTAGGAATATATAATGCGTGTTTCTTCAACGACAAACTAACATACCCTACTTCACCACTTTTTCTAAATATCAGGATATTTTCACATTAAATTAGTAAATTAAAAAACTTTATCATAACCTTGGTTTAAATATCATACTGACAAATGAATATATGCTAACGTAACAAAAGTTTTCACATCAATAAGCAAACATAGCATCATCGAATTACGAATATAACGTACATTCACCAACCTAACACATCTTAAACAGAATAAACCTCAACATTAACAAAACTTCCATACTTAACAACAGTAAAGTAACTAACAGTGAGCGCAGAACGTTAATAATTACACTATTTTCTAAATATCAAATGTTTTACATTAACATAGTAACATTTAACAAAATTTATACAACTTGTTGGAAGTATCATGCTGATCAATGAATATATGGTAACGTAACAAATTTCATATTAATAAAGCAACATAGATCATATGAACTCGAAATAATGTACACTCACAATCCCAACACATCTTATACACGAATAAAACAGTCAACATTAACAAAGTTCAAACTTAACAACTGTAACGTTAACAACATAATGGCATACTACGTAACCCTTATTCACACTTTCAAAGCACATCTCTAAACGATATCATAAACTATTTCTTCGATAACACTGCATAATTTAGCACTCACCGCGTACCTAGATTATCACTAACTGATTCAACGAATATAGGCCAGAACACCGTAACAAAGTTTGAACCTGTACTGCTTTGAAAATAAAAGAAAAACTACGGGCTTTATGGATTTGCAACAGTGGTATTTGATAGGATTAATAGGAAAATCTATGGCAGGTGTTAGATATATGATGTTGGTGGTGAGTTTCTGAATGGAATCAAAAAGTAGTTATAATGATAGTGAAAACGTGGAAGATAAATGACTTTTGAAACTTGAATGTTTAAAGTAATAGATTACGTCTCCTTATTGCTTTTAATTATATGGATGGGTGTGAAAGAATAGATGGAAGAAAGGTGTTGACTGTGAGAATGAACATGGAGGGCTGTTATGTACCGCTGATGATTTGTGGTTTAGCGTGTAAGTGAGTGTAGTGTGAGAGAATCCATTGTGTGAAATCATGTTGATGAACAATTACAATGTGGATAACTCCCGCTTTACTGTATAAAACACCAAGCGACGCGGATCAGTTCTCGAATCTCACCGAATGATGAAAAATCGCTCCTTCATCTGATGCACTTATATAGAAGCCAAGAGGAGAAAGACCGCTATTAATAAACAAAGCCATACTGCATACGATCGAAGTATTACCTAGGGACAACAGTGTGACCATTACTAGGAAGAACGGCCCTACGTGAACCTAGAGTCGACGCAAGAGTCATATGCTTTTGATGAAAAATAGAACGGATTATGCAGAGATAGAAGAATGGATGGAAGAAGGATTGAGAGGTCAAATATAAACTCGATGGGGGCTAACACGAATCAAAGACACAAAGTTATCAGGAAGCTACTGATTGTGCATGAGCTGCTAGTGAACGCAGTCTATGGAATGTGGAAGGAAGTGAAGTAACTAGCAAAACATAGAACGTTGCCTTTCACATCGTTGCGAGGGCACGAAGCTGCGATTTTTTTGTCTTTTAGTTATGCGGAACTACATATTCAAGAGCTATCGTGGTGTCGACATGTTTAGGAATATTTACAAGGTTAAACAGAGAGACATGAAATTATTGTTTGTAAGGAAGATGAGAGGAGTGTAAATATGGGTTAAGTTTAAATGAAATTAGTCAGGTCAAGTATAGTCCACTTCTTGGTTATGAAACAGAAAAGGTCTATTTAGTTCGTTGTGGGAACGGATTTTGGTGATTAGGTTTTGAGTTTTTTATAACCTTTTAGGAGTTGGTAAGCGCGTACTGAACGGGAAAATAAATATTTCTGTAGTCTAAGGCGAGATACTATTTTATTGTGAAGGAAGTGGGTGCATGATGTGAAAATAATAGTACAAGATAAAGGGAAGTAAGTGGTGCGTGTCCTGTATGTCCATTGATAGAATCGACAAGTGAGTGAGAGCAAGGACCTATATGCAGATATAGCGAAGTACAAGAGAAAAACTGAAGGGGTTAACCGATAAGCGCTCACAAGAGAGGACGTCCGGAGCCAACAGCAGACGGGTACTGTCGTGCTCTACATACGCCCAATGTACTGCGCAACGAACCCCAATCAGCGGAAGAGAGGGAATTTAAGAGGGAAGAAAATCAACATGAATGACAGTAGAAGAAAAAGTCAGAACACATAAACCCATAACCACGTAACGCCAACGACTACTGAAAGCATAAGATTATGGGATAGAGGAGAGAGGTAATATAATTGAGAGGACTAAATTGATCTGTTGACTCCAGTCATATTCGAGTATCATTTTGGATAACATAGCGTAAAAATATGTTCTTTTATACTAACCCTCGAATTTATGCTGGTAACAAAGTTTTTTCACATCAATAAAGCTAACATAACATAAGCCTGATGTAAGAATATATGTATACCATCAAATCCAACAACTTAACAGGAATAATAAACCTACAATAACAAAAAATAAAGGTCGAAGAAGGATATAAATGGGGACACCTTACATAACTTGAAGTTATGCATCTTTTTTTTCTTTTGTTTTTAAACTTTTATTGTATTGATTTGAATTGAGAGAGATGGAATTCTTTACGTGTTGATTAAAATATTATTGTTTGAATTATAAAAGAAAACTATTTAGAGGACATATTGTTAGTTTTGATTGAAAATGATTATGAGAATATTCTGATGATGTCAGATGAGAAACTTTATTTTTTTTAGAAGAAGAAAGGATAAGAAGATGAAAACCTTTGTCTTAGGAGAGATATTATTTATTTAGAACTGAAGATTATGATATGGAGGTAATTCTTTGATAATAGAATAAACTTCTGTGATGATGATTATGATTTGTAATACCCGTCTTTATATTAATAAAAATTTTATTAGTATATTCATATTCTTATAATATAAAAATAAAACAGTCTTTCATGAAGTAAGGTAGATAACATAATAGCTCTTCTTTATTTTTTACTATATGATTTCTATAAAATATGCTTTTTATTTGATTTGTTATTACTATAGTTATACTTTTAGTTTTTTAAGTAATTCTTTTAGCATGCATAAAATTTCAACGACAACAATGCGTTTATTATTAATTTCTACTCTTCTTTAATTATTTGTATCAACATCATTTACGGTTAATATTTACTCTTTTCCTGTGAGGAATTCGTTCGAATTCAATAATGTAACATTCTACATACTCACTTTTGGTATTGTATTATCTCCAGTTCTGGGCTATTTTTATAAAACTTTCTATAAACCCATGTAAGAACTTAATTTTCACTTTTTAAAACAAGAGTAATGATTTATTTACAATTACAACTTATCTGATTTACTTAATAATGATATTAATTATAAGGAAATAAATATCAAAATTAAGTAGAAAATATCAACACTTTATTTAACAACCAACATATATCAAAGATAAGAATAAATACTCTATATTCAATACTGCATATCCACTACACAATGAATACACAAGCCATAACCAGTAAAAAACAGTAAAAAAATAACTCTACTGAAAACTAAAATCATATTACTTATAAGCATATAAAAAAGACAATTATGATAAAACTATGACTCTATAGCAACTTTCTAATATACCGATAAACATAAAATCAAAGGATGTACACGACACAGTTGATATAATAGAATTTAACATAGAATCATAAATCAAAAAATATAAGTAAAAATGTAATTATTATTTATTAATAAATATAGTAAGATAAACTAAGTAATTATATTTACTAAAACGACGGAAAAAAAAAGTACAAGAAGTAATATTATGTGAAACATATTAGATGAAAACTTCGAAATATGACTCAAATAGTTAAAAGAAAATATCAAATTTAATATTGAAAAAATGCTAATATATAAAATAATTACAACATACTTCTTGGAAATATGAATTCCTAATAAAGGAAATAAATTGGCAAGAGAATCCTCATTTGTAAAGTGCAATTACTCTACATCCACAGAGAGATTGTCTTTTTTAATTAAGATTTATGCAAAATTTCACAAGTACCCTTTTGGGATAAACATGTGACGTTACTATATAAAAAAGTGGGTTTTGTGTGGTATCTTAGTAAATTGTTCGTTTCAGATAGAATTAATAGTCAAGATTTTGGAGTTTTAGATAACTACTGAGTTTTTAATAGAAGTTGAC
>JABUQX010119042.1:0-5000 GCA_015478945.1 Trachelipus rathkii | reverse complement strand
ATATATATATATATATATATATAAACTCTAAGCTTCGTTTTAATTATAAATCGTTAAATATTTTATAATATATATATATATATATATTATAGTATATATATATATATGATATATATATATGTATATACATAATTATATATATATATATATATATATATACGTGTGTGTGTGTGTTTGTATGTGTGTGTGTTTATTATCCTATTTGCGTGTGTTTATACGTTGTATAAAAAGTATAAAATTTCATTTAGCCTTCCTTCCCTTTCCGTCCACAAAGTTTTCAGTAATTACGACAAATTAGGTTTTCTTTTCCTCTGATCTTGAGAACTGAAAAGGTTTTCTTTTATCTTTAATTATTAAAGCAATTCATAAAGTTTAATTAATTTCAAGTAATTCTTGAAATCTCTCATGGATGCTTCATTTCCCTTGGGAAATATGAATTCCTAATAAAGGAAATAAATTGGCAAGAGAATCCTCATTTGTAAAGTGCAATTACTCTACATCCACAGAGAGAGAGAGAGAGAGATTGTCTTTTTTAATTAAGATTTATGCAAATTTTCACAAGTACCCTTTTGGGATAAACAATGTGACGATACTATATAAAAAAGTGGGTTTTGTGTGGTATCTTAGTAAATTGTTCGTTTCAGATAGAATTAATAGTCAAGATTTTGGAGTTTTAGATAACTACTGAGTTTTTAATAGAAGTTGACACCCCACTTGCATTGCTTTAAATTTCTCTGGGTATCGAATAGTGTACTTTCGAAACACGATTACGAAATATTGCCGTAAAAATCATAAATTTTTAAATGTTATTGTTCGGTCTTCCCTTTCAGATTTTTTTGACTACTTGTTTTTAGCTCTTTATCTCAAATCTTGACACTTTGCTTACTCTTTCCGAGTCTTTAAGAAGGAAATTTTGTAAAACCAAGTTTAAAATGTTTTTTTTACTCCTTCAAATACCTAGTTACTCTTAGTATAACTAGTTACTGTACGTGTGACTAGCCACTGTTATTAAAAAAGCTACTAATAATTGCAATTTCGTAATGTTTTTTTAAAGGAAAAGTTTAAAGCATTTATGCTTTTAATAAACGGAGGTATTCTTCTTTTGACTCTCGGAAATAATTGTGTTCCTAAGGGCTTTATTTTTTAATGACAAACACTGCTAAAACTATACAAATATTTTTAATATTTATAAATATTGAAATTGTGTATTCCCTCGTCATAAAATAAGTAATTTTCAATTCAATAAAACTCAATTATATTTTTATAATAATATATTTATTAGGTAAGTAACCTTAATCGGGAATCTTTAAAGCAAGTTTCTGAGGTATCAATAGTTATTTCGATATACCGGCATAGATTACACCCTCTCCCGGTTTACTTGTATGCATAATTTATTTAGTGTACATCTCTCATAAATAGAAAAATTATTTTAAAAATTATTATTACTAATAATAATATTTTTTTTTCGAAATTATGTTCTACTAGAAAATAGCAAACTCACATAAACTACTGTGCAATATATATAATCAAAGAAATTATATTATAAAGTAAGTAATAATGTGTCATTCTCCCCCTGAGACTACTAAATTGTTCTGTAAATATCAATTTCATGTCAGAAAGAAAATATATATATTAATACTCCACAACTTTTTATTATGTAATAAATACCTACATAATAAATTTATATAGGTTTTTGAGATAATAAATGTTATATATACCTAAGTTACTCATAAATATATGGGTTCAAATATCAAAATTCTGTTTCTACACTCTTTTAGATAATGATCCAATCTTTGATATTTTCATATGTATTGAAGTTTAATTTGACCAAAAAATATAGTTTAGGAGGAGTCTATCGACAATTGTCAATAAAACAATCTCCGGTTTTATGAAATAAATTTGAAAATAATAATACTACAAATAGTCAAATGTAATATTACAGCACAGAAAAACATCATTCAGATAAAACTATTGTTTAGAAGTCAGGTAAAAAGCTTATTTAGGTGACGTTATAACTATATATATAATATATTAGGTGAGTCAAAATCATAGGCTGAAAATATTCCTAAATTTTATATATGTCCATTTATACGGTATGAGATGATAGTGAGGGGTGGATGTGAATAATTGGGCTCAGCTATACCTAAAGTCATAAAATTGGTATGGTGGAATCAAATCCCCTTAAAACTGATTATAAGTGTATATTATTACCTTATTATATTTTTACAGTAATATATTATACTATTAAGTTAATATATTAAATTAATTAAAAGATATATTACTCGCGCTTATGTAGAATGATATTTCATTTGGCATAGAGCGGAGTCAAATTAATAATAAGTATATCTTGAGCGTGATAGTGATACAAAGTCTAATAATATTTAAGTATTGATTAGTAACTTAATAATATTAATTATATTAATAATTATAATGATATATATATTATTTAATTTATATTATAATTTAATATTAATTTAATTTATAATTATATTATATATATATATATCATGTGGGTTATCTGCCTATATGATGTGATTATTTTTTTTTTGTATGCCCGATTCATTCTAACTCACTCTTAAATCAAATGGATCTGATAATTACATTGTTATTTATGCTATTTATATTTTTCTATTAATTATATATATTATATTAATTTCTGTAATAATATTTCTAATTTTATACTATATTTTTATTTTTCTTATATATATATATAATATATATATAGTCAAAATTATACTAAATTATTATTTAAATTGGTAAGACTCTCTCTCTTATTATTGATTGAATTAATTATTATTATTATTATTATTATTATAAGAATATATCGCATTATTTAAAAATAAACTGAACTTATAAATAATAAACTTAGATACACAATTTTTACTTCTCTCAGATAAGTAGTTGTATGCGCATGTGTGCTCGAAATAACATCTAGAATATTATTTATTCTCTAATAAAATTATATGATTATTAAAAAGTGATATATATGTAATAATAGATAGATAATAACACGGAAAAACGTTATTTACCTTATTACCTGGTATCATAAGGGCACCATTTTTGCATATTAAAGACTCTCAAGATAGAAATAAGGACTCTAAAACACCGAATATATGTTACACCGTATATAATAAAGTGACACTTCTCCAGTCGCCAGTCGTGCTCTGCCCTCATTGATTATGAATAAGAATATGTTTTTCAGATTGAAGAATAATAGTAATTATCTCTTGTTATCTATCGTGCACTATGCACTTTAGTAGCATTATAATATAAGAGATATAAATAAAAAATATTATTATTACTATTTACTCATATACATATAATTTTTGAAGACGGTTTAACTCAATATAGTTATAACGATTAATCAGTATTATAAACTTCCGTTACATTCTTTTATCACTCAGATAAACGTACCTTTAATAAGTATTGTATAATAGTTCGTTAATTTTTATGTGATTAACTCTGGCGTTTATAATAATGATATATAGAGCTCGTCATTATATATGCACGACGGTCGTTTTTTAACTCCCCATTACTTTACCTTGTGAATACTCTTTTTGACCTTCTATTTTTCACTCCACCTCTAAAATTATGCGGCATAACAGTACATTTTTTATTGAGCCCAAATTTTTTACCTGTCACCTTGTAACCTCAATATTTTGGGGCTTTGACCTTATTTTATGAGTAGATCTATTACCTTTTTTTGGATGAGTTATTATCCTTTTATGATCCTATTTATCCTTATTTTAGCGACTTTACCTTATTTTTCTAGACCCACCCTTCCTGATCTTCACATGGTCAATTTTGGCCCTACGGGGTATTTTTTTGAGACTACCTAATTTTTGAGAACCCTAATTTTTTGGAATATCCTATATAATTTTTTTGAGACCCTAAATTTTTGGAAACCTAATTTTTATGAGAAACCCTAATTTTTATTTCGGAGCTCAGACCCTTAAATTTTTATTTATTATGGCAACCCTTAAATTTTTTTATTATAGGCACCTGTTATAATTTTAGTCAAACCCTAATTTCGAAGTAAAGGTGCGTACCAAACTCGGTGTTGCTAGTGCGCTACTTATAATATACGTATTACCTCGAATATTTTCACCTTATATTTTTACTGCTCACCTCCTCATCACTATTTGATTATTATATTTTTCGACCGTGGGAATTTTTGCCCACGGTATTTATAGGGCTATACTCACATAGATATTATGATGTCCCTAGCCTTATGGTTGTTGACCAAATTGTCTCCATGTGTTGCGTTACCCTGGTGTCGGCTCAATCATTGCTCGCGTCCTCTCTCTCTCACTCTCTCGTCGCACTGCTTGTTAACTCTCATATAGTCTCGTGACCGCTCATTTTGTAATCTGTCCGGTGGGTCACCAATTTGGTCCCACGCGAAATTTTGGTATATCTCCTCCTCTTTGGTCATATACCATGGGTCATATTTTTTTGTACTCACATCATATATATAGTTATATTTTCTCGAGACCTAACCCATTGGTACTGCTTCCTATTGGGTTCATTTATTGAGTCACATCTCAGGTATATTTTTTCAAATCCATCCTACCCTTTGAGTTATTATATTTATATATCCATGAGCGTCAGTCATTAAATTTGGTACCCTAATACCTATTATATATAGGATAATTTTGATCTTTTCCTTTAAGGGGCTTACTCAGCCCTATTTTTTGACGTCTTTTCCTGTTTGACCACGATATTTCGTCCTCTTAACCTTGCTACCTATATATATACCATATTTAGTAGATCAATTTTGACACACGCTATACTTGATGGCTTTGAATTGGTTCCCAATCACCGATAAGAATATAGTTACCTAGTGATGTTCTTAAATTAGTATTAGTGATCTTATGAGTATTAGAATTGCAGTGCCAGCCCTGTATGAAAGATGCCATAATATGGTAAAGTGGCAACTGTGGTGCCAATGGTGCCAATATACAGTGAGTTGCCTATTTCAAATAACCATCTCTCTTCTC